>JBBDGP010005577.1:0-101842 GCA_037952835.1 Lithobates septentrionalis
AAACCTAATTAACATGACTTATCTAATCATTTACCCCGACTAGGTAACTCAGTCCTAGCAAACTATTGGGGATGTGTTTATACTTATGTGTATTGTGAGTGAGGAGACGGCAAGTCTACCCTGAGAGGTCATAACCTTTCAGGGTAGACTTGCTGTCTCCTTACTCACAACTTACAATACACGTAAGTATAAATACATCCCCTAATAGTTTGCTAGGAGACAAAGGTGTGTTAATAAGCACAATAAACAATTGGGTGAAAGTCCCGGGTTTTTCCAGATCTCATTAATCAGCATTCCTTTCACTGACATCTGTCCAATGAGTCCCAAGCATGCAGAGACCATCAACGCCTCCTTAATAATGTCCTTTTGCATTACATAACAGAATATCTCCCTAAATGCTTGTAGCTCCCTCAAATGCCAGGGCCCATAGTCGGTAGGCAAGAGGCTAACATTCAGTCCCCTCCAAAGGCCCTCTGTCCCGGGTGAGTCTGTCACAGTTGCCTACAACCCGCCCTTTGTTTTATTTGTTTACATTAAGAGGACCTCTCCAGACTCCTCCATCAGACCTGCGTGGGACACGAGTCCTATAGAGGGACGGGCTGCAGAAACCTTAATAGGGGCCTAAGCTGGCCACACATGGATGGAAAATCAGCTGCCCATAATAATGTACGGGGTTGCCTTAGATCCAACAAACTTTCACAATGAATGCTATTTGTAAAAGGAAAAAAAATCTGAGGGTTTATTACTACTTTTGAGCCATGTTTGCTGGGTAGCGGAGTCAGATCTCTGACTGGTCTCTCTGGGGGGGGTTTCATCCATTGGGGACCAGACTGAAGTATTTGGTGTTCTTCTCTTTCAGAGGGATGAAGTCATTGAGAACCGAGCGCTCAAAGATGAAGAGAAGATGGAACTGCAAGAAATCCAGCTAAAGGAAGCCAAACACATAGCGGAAGAGGCAGACAGGAAGTATGAAGAGGTGAGGACCCCCCATCAGTGGGTGATGACCCCCCGTCTGCAGCCAGAGCCGGGCCGGTTTTGGGGGGTTTTCCGTGCCTAAAGTGATTTGTAAAGGCAGAAGGTGCATTCTATGATAAATTAGGATAAAAAGCTTTCTGTGTGCATCAGCCGCCCCAGTACCCCCCAAATCACTTACCTGAGCTCCCTCTAGCTCCAGCGATGTTGTAGGAATGTCTCGGCCGTCCGGGTCTCCCCCTCCTCATTGGCTGAGAGACAGCAGCAGGGCGCCGTTGTCTCCCGCTGCTGTCAGTTAGCCAGCTAATGAGAATAAAAAGGGGTGTGGCCAGGCCATGGCTCAATGTCTGAATGGACACGCAGAGCTGTGACTCGGCTTGGGTGCCCCCATAGCAAGCGGCTGGTCGATCGGGTGTCCGGTGAAGCCGCGGGGGACACATCACACTACCAAAAAAAAAAATGCATGCTGGTCTGTTTGCAATTCTGTTCAGCCGCTCTTGTAATTTACACACCAGCAGGGTTTGCGTTTCCCATTCAACTGCTAGTGCCTGAAACATGTTATACTGACATTGCTATCTAGTGCAGAGCCTCCTATCCTGACTTGTATAGCTGTTATATAAACTTTTTTTTTTTTTTTTTTAATATGCAGCATTGCTCAGAATTCTGCTGAGTGTTTGCATTTTTTTTTTTTTTTTTCATGATCTCCGCTCATCTTGCAGGTGGCTCGTAAACTGGTAATCATCGAGGGCGATCTGGAACGCACAGAGGAGAGGGCGGAGCTGGCAGAGGCGTGAGTATCCCACAACCCTCCAATCCCAGTGCATTGTTTGCCCCCATTTGTTACACAAGGCCTGAATAGGAGCTGACTGCCCCCTAGTGGCTGATTGTATTTTATCACCTGGCTTTGTAGGTCAGGGTAGCCTCTGCCGCCAGACCCTTATCTTATAGAATAGAACATTGTAGATAAAATCGTGCTTTACACAACTGATTTTATATATTTATTATTATTATTATTAATGTATTTTTTAAATTACTTGATTGTATATTTAACTTTAAATTCAGTTCTGTTGGGAGATGACACAAACCTGTCAGTAACCCTAATGACACCGTGCAGTCTAATGTTTTTATCTCACACCTCAGCTAGTGAGTAGTGATAGGCGAGTCCGGATGGGGGGTTGGGGTGGGGATACCATCAGGAAGTGACTATATTTACATGGTACTCCACCCTGGGCTGCTGTGGCCCTCAGGCAGAGCAGAACTTTGCTTTGCTTTCTCTCTCAAAGGACGTTACTGAGACTGGAGAGAGCATTCGAAGGCCCTGCTGCCTGAGAGCCACATGCGGTCCTTGGTACTCCTAATCACTAATGGTCTCCTTCCTTCTAGAGGCTGAAGGTTTCAGTGTGCAGCCCCCTCCCCCCCTTTATACTTACCTGAGCCCAATGTTGATCCAGCGTTGTGCACGAGAGCAGCAGCTCCCCTCATCATTGGCTCAGACACAGCAACGGGAGCTGTTGGTTGCTGTCAATCACAGCCAGTGATGAGGGGGCAGGGCCATGCCTTTGGACACAGAGCCGACTCGGTGGTTGTGCTCTTCCCATAGAAAGCAGCTTAGGAGGGGGGGGGGACCCTGGAGTGCCAGAAGAGGAGGATCGGGGCTCCTCTGTGCAAAACCATTACACAGGGCAGGTAAGTATAACATTTAAAAAAAAAAAAATTTGAGTATACATTGGTGTGGCCCCCTGGGGCGCTTGGGGTTTGCAAATGAGGGAACCCCCCCTCATCTAGGAAGTTGACAACCACTGATTTTACGGCCTCTTTCACATGTGCAATCGGGGGGGCTGCCAGTAAAATCGGGTGGTTGAGCTGCACCTTGACTGCACCGCCTGAATACTAATGCCCCGTACACACGGTTGGATTTTCCGAAGGAAAATGTGTGATAGGACCTTGTTGTCGGAAATTCCGACCGTGTGTGGGCTCCATCACACATTTTCCATAGGAATTTCCGAGACACAAAGTTGGAGAGCAGGCTATAAAATTCTCAGACAACAAAATCCAGTTGTCGGAAATTCCGACCGTGTGTACACAAATCCGACGCACAAAGTGCCACGCATGCTCAGAATAAATAAAGAGATGAAAGCTATTGGCCACTGCCCCGTTTATAGTCCTGACGTACGTGTTTTACGTCACCGCGTTCAGAACGATCAGATTTTCCGACAACTTTGTGTGACCGTGTATGCAAGACAAGTTTGAGCCAACATCCCTCGGAAAAAATCCTAGGATTTTGTTGTCGGGATGTCCGACCGTGTGTACAGGGCATAACTTGCAGCCGCTCAGGACTTAAACATCATGACACTCTCGCCAGGCTGCCCAAAGGAAAACAAATGCAGTTCTATGGGGGGGTCATAGAAGCCACCCCCCCCCCACTGTGACGCGGTAGTACAGCAATTATCAGGTTACATCAGGGGGGGTGAGGAGGCGACATATCACCTCCACGCTGCCTGTCAGTCACCTCCTGAAAAGTGATCAAGCATAGATTACTTTTCAGAGTAGCGGCCGTTGTTGCTGCTCCAGTGAACGATGCTTTGACTAGGTTTCTGCATTCTATTGCTTTGGACTATTCGGTGCTTTTTTGGGTCTGACAGGTGCACTTTAATATCCCCCCCCCCCATGTGTACGGCTTCTCTCCTGAGATCTGTGACCGGCACGGTAGTAGTCCATACCGCACTGTTGATGTTAGACATTCCATGTTATGACATAATGTAGGACCACAAGCCCTGGGGGGGGTGGGGGGGGGGGGGGGGGGGGGAGAGAGAGAGTGTTATAGAATATAAGAATTTATTGCACATAACATGTTTCAGGCCTTGTGTGACTCCTCCACTTTGCATGACTTTTGAATTTGATGGTTTTTGTTTTTGCCCTTCCTGTCCCTCCTGTTCCCGTCCCCTGCGGCTTTGTTCCCGTGTGTTGTGTGGCTGACCGCGCCCCCCCCTCTCTCCAAACCCCACACCCCACCCTCATCCGTATCCTGCGACCGCTAACCCAGCCGGGCCCGCGAGCTGGAGGAGCAGATCCGATCATTGGACCAGAACCTCAAGTGTTTGAATGCATCTGATGAAAAGGTACTGAAATGGTCTCCTCCAGGCTGCCTCCCTTCTCTCCTCCCCCTCTCTATCCTGTCCCCTCCTCCCCTCCCTTCCCGCGGTACTCGCTGTGGTCTGTCCTCACTTCCTGCTCTGTCACAACCTCCGGAGGGTTTCCTTTACAGCTCTATAAACACCGCAAAGCAGAAGTGGCGCTGCATGTCGATTAAAGATACCAAAATTTTGAAACCAGAACAGTGGTGACAGTGCAGGGCGGTGAGGAGGCGCTAAACTTTTTCTTCTTGTGATTTGTATCCTCTTATCTCTCCTGTGTCTCTTCTCTCCTCCTCCTCTTCTCCTTTCCTCCTCTCCTCCTCTTTGCCCTCCGTCACTCCTCAGCAAATGTTCGGAGCTGGAGGGGGAGCTGAAGAATGTCACCAACAACCTGAAGTCCTTGGAGGCTCAGGCGGAGAAGGTAAGTGTGTCAGCCAAGGGTGGGGAGAGGGGGTGGGGGGGGTCTCCTGCCTGTTAATAAGAGAAATACAAGAGGCGCCACCATCTAAGTGTAGGAAGGGGTTAAGTAGCACTCGCTGCATTAGAGAAGTGTCGCATAATCCACGGAGGATCCTCTTTCGAGCGACCGGCTACTGCAGAACCGGCATTGAGGTGACCAGCCACTGCAGAGCTATGCTGGGAAGCTGCCGGGGAAGGAGGAGAGGACCGCGGTCAGGCTGGAACGCAAGCTCTCTCCGTTGGCAGGGCAAACTACTTCCAGGTAGCACCAGATGGAACCGCTTCTCTTTGGCAGTGTCACTACGTCCCAGGGGGCATGACTACCCATTTTGGGGGGCAGCAGACTGCCTCTTAGTCAAGCCGTGTGTCCGGTCCTAGGTCACCTAATGCACATAATGACAAAAAACAAGAGGAAAAAGGGTTAAAATCCAAGTAGCGCTCACTTCATCTGCATCTGTAGAGCGACCAGGTACTGCAGAGGACCGGCAGGTGAAGGAGGATAGGACTGACAGGCAGGAATGCAAGCACTCCGATGGAAGGACAAGCGGCTTCCGGGTAGCATCAGCCCAGGACCTGCCTCTCTTCGGCAGTGTCACTACGTCCAGGGGGCGTGGCTACGCGTTTTGGAGCAGACGGCCTCTTTGTCAAGCCGGGGAAACCCTTTCCGGTATCTGGTTGTAGCCGGTCCTAGGTCACCTAATGCACATAAGACAAGAGGGCGCCACCATCTAAGGGTAGATTAATGAGGAATGGGTTAAAATCCAAGTAGCACTCACTCCATTAAATGTGTCGTATAACCCAAGGAGGCTCATCTGTAGAGGCCAGCAGGAAGGCGACTGGGCACTGCTGGGGAAGCTGCCGGTGAAGGAGAGGACCGGAGCACACGCTCTCCGATGGAGGGGGCATGGCTTTCCAGGTAGCATCAGCTGGCACAGGCCAGGGTTGGCTCTCCATCAATTTCGCTACATCCAGGGGGCGTGGCTACACGTTTTGGGGCAGCAGGCTGCCTCTTTTTCAAGCTGGGGGGGAAACTCCCTGCATAATCTGGTTGTATCAGTTTTGGAGCAGGCGGTCTCTTTGTCAAGCCGGCGAAACTCTTTTCAGTATCCGGTTGTCCTCGGTAACCTTAATGCACATAAGACAAATACGAGAGGGCGCCACCATCTAAGTGTGGATTAATGAGGAATGGGTTAAAATCCAAGTAGCACTCCAATTAAAAAGAGAATCCACTGTAGAACAAGCAGATTACTGCAGAGAGTTTACCTGGCTTGACAAAGGGCCGTCCGTTCCCCCTGAAACGCGTAGACACTTTTAATGCAGTATTTCATCCCTTTAATAAATCTTCATTTATGTGGTGGTGCCCTCTTGTGTTTTGTCTTTTTTTTATTATGTGCATTAGGTGACCTAGGACCTGATTTATAGAGGAGCAGCAACCACCTTTTTATGAGATTTAATCCTTTCAATACTGTTGGGATAAGTCAGCGCTGTAGCTTTTCATTTGTTTTCTCCTGCCCCAATCGTGGCTGCCTCTGGGGGGACCCTCCTTGTCATATGGGGGGGGGGGCCGTTCACACTCATGCAGCTTCCAGCAGGTGCATTCCATCTACATCAGGGGTAGGCAACCAACCTGGGGCCCTCCAACTGTTGCAGAACTAAAAGTCCCATCATGCCTCTGGGTGTAACTGGAACTGCCAGCCTTGCAATGCCTCATGGGAAATGTAGTTCCACAACAGCTGGAGGGCCCCAGGTCTGGCTCAGCATCACATGTGGGCGTTAACTATGCAAATACAACCCTGCCGTAGAAACGTCCACTCCTCTAGACTTGACACCCGCCTATCAAGGCATTTTGGAATTTGCATAACTCCTCCCACTGCTTGCATCAGGGCTTGGGGGGCCTCTTGGGAGGAGCACTGAGGTCGGGCGCTGTGATGTGTTCAGGAAGCTATTAGCTCCTCCCACAAGCCACGGTCCTGCATTGCATAGAGAAGCACAGAGACCCGTTAAAGACATCTCTGGGTCTAAAATGAAGTATGTCATGACAACTGCGCCATGCCGGCCCCTCCCACCAGCCATGGTCGTTCTGCATTACATAGAGAAGCACAGAGATTCTGTGATCATATATGTAATGACCACAGAAAGGTTTTATTTTAGGATGTCGTCATGTTAATGATGGGGGGGGGGGGGGGGGGACCAGGGAAGGCAGAATATAAGATGATTACACTTTCAAACTTTCAACTTTCTAAGGAACTTTCTTGTTTGACATTGTGATTGGTTTGTGTCTAGTCCTGACCATTGTGACATCATGGCGTGTTTTGCTTACATCGTCTTTTTTTTCTTTTCATCCTGCAGTATTCTCAAAAGGAAGACAAATATGAGGAAGAAATTAAGCTTTTTGACAGACAAGCTAAAAGAGGTGAGAGTTGGATTTTAGCCTCCGTGTTCGACCGGCCATATTATATGTGATTTTTCTTTTCTATAACCACGGATTGTTTGCGCTATTGTATTCTGACCGTGGGGGGGGTCTCCTTGCTATCACAGGTCTCCTTGCTATCACAGCACACTGCTGCCGGCTATAACCAGCAGCAGTGATCTTATTGGAGTGAGACTGACAGGCTGGTTGTACCAATTAGTAGATTGACTTCAATACAACCAGCCTGCACATAGATGGATCGGAGGAACCGGCTGAATGTCGATCGGTCTCTGGACAGCCTTTCCCCCTGAACAGGTCTCACTCGGGGGTTGTGAAAATATTTGCTCTGGAATGTTCTGTGAGCGGTCATTGACCAGCCCTCCATTACAATGCGGGGTGTGGTGGACTGGCTGAGCTAAGAAGAGAGCCAACCAAAAATAATAATTGTCTGAAAACGGAATGGCAGATGTTACGGCTAAGCTTAATGGAAAATTGGACCCCCCCCCCCCCGTGCCTGCCTTTCTAAGCTAAAGGCGGAATACAGGTGAAGTTGTGTATATAGGGGGCTGCTTAAAGAGGAGTTCCACCCAGGCAGGCCATTAAAAAAAAAAAAAAAAAAATTAAAAGTCAGCAGCTACAAATACTGCAGCTGCTGACTTTTAATTGGACACTTACCTGTCCCTGGGTCCAGCGGTGCTGGGGATCGAAGCCCCGCTCGTCCCCCCCCCCCCCCCCCCCCCCCCTCCGCTCGTCGGCGCCGGCATTTCAACTGTGGGCGCCGGGCTGTGTCTTCACAGCCTGGCACCCACTGCGCATGCGCGCGCCGTGATTGGCCGCTCAGTCACCTGGGACCTGTAATGGGTCCCAGATGATTGACAGGAGGGAGGGAGAAGAGCCGAGCCCTTCCTGTGCCAGGGGGAAGTGATGTCACCAGCCCAGGCAGAGGAAGGGTGCAGACTACGAGGGACCACCTAGCAACAGGCATTTAGAGGTGAGTAAAAAAAAAATATCCAAATGTTTTTTTGCTTTTTTTTTTAGAATTTTTTAGATATGTTTTTTTTTTGGGTGGAACCCCACTTTAAGGATTTGTAATGTCCGGCCAGCCCGGAGATGGGTCTACCCGGACCACGGAGCCAGTCACCTTCCTGAACCCCAGCCTGTGATTGGACCATGGAGGAGGAGCAGCAGGCTAATGAATCATCCTTCTGCTTATTGCTCCTGTTAGTGTTTCCTCTCAACACATGAGCACCGCACCTGATTGGCTATTATCACAGCCCCTCCCTCTCCTAGTGTTTGTGCAGCTGTAGAGGAGATTACTTTATATCTGCCGGGAGTCTCCCCCTCCCCCTCCAAATGTTTGTAAAATGAGGAATACAGCAAGAAGTAATTCCCACACAATTCAGCATCAGAATATAGAAATCTGACCGGGTGTTGAAAGAGGAACTTCAATTATTCTTCCTTTTTTTTTCTTTCTTTCTTCTTCTTCTTTTTTTTTCTTCTTCTTCTTCGTCGTCGTCTTCTTCGACTTCTTCTTCGTCTTCTTCGTCTTTCTGTCTTTCTGTCTCTCTTCTTCTCTTTCTTCTCTTTCTTCTCTCTCTTCTCTTTGTTCTCTCTCTTCTCTCTCTTCTTCTCTCTCTTCTCTCTCTTCTTCTCTCTCTTCTCTTTCTTCTTCTCTTTCTCTTTCTCTCTTTCTCTCTTTCTCTTTCTCTCTTTCTCTCTTTCTCTTTCTCTCTATTCTCTCTCTATCTCTATTATAAGTGCAAATGGTCTTGATGTAGGAAAAAGCATTTTTTGCACTAACGGTCAAATTTGGGGTGGGTCAACAACCCCCCCTCCAGATTGTTCACACTCTGCACTACCATTCAGTGGTGACCCAACAAGGGTGAGTTTTAATATTTTATTGAATTACATGAAAGCCCATAGAAGGAGGGGTGTCTGGGCTGCGTGAAAGGATTTCAGAGGACTGTATTAGGATGAGAAAGGGGGGGGGGGTGTCTGTAGGCTTAGAGTGATGGATGGAAAGATCTAGAACCCCCATCTAGAGTGTCCCATCTATTGCCCTAAGCCATGGGTGCTCAACCTGTGGCTATCCAGCTGTTGCAAAACTGCCTCTGCCTTTGGGAGCCATGCTTGTAACTGTCAGCCTTGCAATGCCTCATGGTACTTGTAGTTCCGCAACAGCTGAGGGGCTACAGGTTGAGCACCCATGCCCTAAGCCCAGGGGTAGGCAACCTCAGTCCTCCGGCTGTGGTGAAACTACAAGTCCCATGTGCCAATGTAAGACCCTGACAATTGCAGCCATGACTCCTAGAGGCAGAGATGGGATTTGTAGTTTCACCACAGCTGGAGTGCCAAGGTTGCCTACCCCTGCCGTCCCCACCCCAATATATTCTCCTCCTTAACGGATAAGTTCACCTTTTGGGAACACGTTCCTCCTGTTTTGTAGGAGAGGAGTCTGGGTCATGGACGATCATTGGTCCATGTGTTGTGCGTTCCGTTTTTTATGTTGGTGGTTTTCCTGGTTTGTATCGATCAGTTTTAAAGTTCGTGAAACAAATAATTAAATTCTTTCATTTCTCGTCAGGCTGAGACCAGAGCAGAATTTGCCGAGAGGTCAGTCGCCAAACTTGAGAAAACCATTGACGATTTGGAAGGTAAGACCCTCCGAAATATTTGCCCCTCCAAAGGGTCTCTTAACATTGTCTTTGTAACATTTGTAGGAATTGCCCATCTGACGGGACAGAATCGCTCCCATGCCAGCCAAACACTTTGTGAATTTTCCAGTTACATGTTTGGCGCGGTCATGGAAAAAAAGAGCGCTGTGGAAACGCAGCCAAGATCCAGCAATAAAGGGGATATTCATAGAATGTTTATTAACCACGTTGGGAGCCTAATGCTTTTTATCCTTTTTTAGGCGAGGTCTGACATTTTCTCAGGGCAGTGCCTGGTTCCTGTATATTCACCCCATTCATTCCCCTTCTCTCTGTCACCCCTCCCCCCCCAGATGAGCTATACGCCCAGAAGCTGAAGTACAAAGCGATTAGTGAGGAGCTGGACCACGCCCTCAATGATATGACTTCCATTAAATACCGTGTGTGCTTGCTGAGGGTGGGGGCAGCTGGGGCCGTGTTCAGGCGCGGCCGCCGTACTAACCTCGCCGTGTGTTTGCTGCCCAGCCTGCTTAATTTTCACAGCTTGCCGAGAGCCGAGGTGGGGCAGAGCTTGTGTGATCTCATCTGTCTACCCCCCCCCAGACAAGTTTTCTGCGTGTTTTATCAGCACTAATAGTGTGACACGTGTGGCTTTTTTATTTATTTTTTGCTCCTCCCCAGCTTACCGCATGCTCCCCTCCAGTTATTAAAATCTCGCTTCTTTACCGAACGCTTTCTTCTTTTTTCACGTAGATGAATGCAGCTCATCCCTCCAAAAAGCCATCTGCTGCAGGACTCTTCCGCCTCCTCCGTCTCTCTCTCTGTTCTCCGTCTCATTCACTCCCCCCATTCTGTGATGAGATTGTACAAACTGTTTATAGGAAAAGAACTTTCTTTTATAAACTATGGAGTGACTGCGTGTCTTTGTCAGGGCGTCACTTGTTTGGGAAGGTGAAGCGTTCTTTGTCCAGGGTGCGGTCTGTGTGTGTGTGTGTGTCTCTGTGTGTGTGTCTCTGTGTGTGTGTCTGTGTGTGTGTGTGTCTGTGTGTGTGTGTGTCTGTGTGTGTGTGTGTCTGTGTGTGTGTGTGTCTGTGTGTGTGTGTGTGTCTGTGTGTGTGTGTGTGTCTGTGTGTGTGTGTGTCTGTGTGTGTGTGTGTCTCTGTGTGTGTGTGTCTCTGTGTGTGTGTGTGTGTGTGTGTCTCTGTGTGTGTGTGTGTCTGTGTGTGTGTGTGTGTGTCTGTGTGTGTGTGTGTGTGTGTGTGTGTGTCTCTGTGTGTGTGTGTGTGTCTCTGTGTGTGTGTGTCTCTGTGTGTGTGTGTCTCTGTGTGTGTGTGTCTCTGTGTTGTGTGTGTCTCTGTGTGTGTGTGTCTCTGTGTGTGTGTGTGTCTCTGTGTGTGTGTGTGTCTCTGTGTGTGTGTGTGTCTCTGTGTGTGTGTGTGTCTCTGTGTGTGTGTGTGTCTCTGTGTGTGTGTGTGTCTCTGTGTGTGTGTGTGTCTCTGTGTGTGTGTGTGTCTCTGTGTGTGTGTGTGTCTCTGTGTGTGTGTGTGTCTCTGTGTGTGTGTGTGTCTCTGTGTGTGTGTGTGTCTCTGTGTGTGTGTGTGTGTGTGTCTCTGTGTGTGTGTGTCTCTGTGTGTGTGTGTCTCTGTGTGTGTGTGTCTCTGTGTGTGTGTGTCTCTGTGTGTGTGTGTCTCTGTGTGTGTGTGTCTCTGTGTGTGTGTGTCTCTGTGTGTGTGTGTCTCTGTGTGTGTGTGTCTCTGTGTGTGTGTGTCTCTGTGTGTGTGTGTCTCTGTGTGTGTGTGTCTCTGTGTGTGTGTGTCTCTGTGTGTGTGTGTGTGTGTGTGTGTCTGTGTGTGTGTCTCTGTGTGTGTGTGTCTGTGTGTGTGTCTCTGTGTGTGTGTGTCTCTGTGTGTGTGTGTGTGTGTGTGTCTCTGTGTGTGTGTGTCTCTGTGTGTGTGTGTCTCTGTGTGTGTGTGTGTGTGTGTCTCTGTGTGTGTGTCTGTGTGTGTGTCTGTGTGTCTGTGTGTGTGTCTGTGTCTGTGTGTGTGTGTGTGTGTCTGTGTGTGTGTGTCTCTGTGTGTGTGCGTGTCTCTGTGTGCGTGCGTGTCTCTGTGTGCGTGCGTGTCTGTGCGTGTCTCTCTGTGTGTGTCTGTGTGTGCGTGTCTCTGTTTGTGTGTGTGTGTGTAAGTGTGTCTCTGTTTTGTGTCTGTGTGTAAGTGTGTGTGTGTCTGTTTTTTGTCTCTGTGTGTGTGTGTCTGTTTTTGTCTCTGTGTGTGTGTGTCTGTTTTTGTCTCTGTGTGTGTGTGTCTGTTTTTGTGTCTGTGTGTGTGTCTGTTTTTGTGTCTGTGTGTCTGTTTTTGTCTGTGTGTCTGTTTTTGTCTGTGTCTGTTTTTTGTCTGTTTTTTGTGTGTGTGTCTGTGTAAGTGTCTGTGTGTCTGTGTTTGTCTCTGTTTGTCTGTGTGTAAGTGTGTCTGTTTTGTGTGTGTGTGTGTGTGTGTGTGTGTCTCTCTGCCTGTGTGGTTTGTATCACTGCCATCCCTGTGCTTAGTAGCTGCTCTACAGGTTTTAGTTAAAGGGCCGGTAAAACGATAATGAAGATCACTCCAACCTGCTTTTTATGCTTTAGCATCCCTTTTATTTATAGTGAATGACAAAAATGTCGGATTATCTGCGTTTTTTTTGCTGATAGGAAAAAAAGTTCAGAAAACGCACGTAATTTTGTCACGATTTTACCATGCTTATGGTGTGTTTTTCATAGGTCATGTGACTCAAAAACTGCATCAAAACAGCAACACGGGTGCGTTTTTGATGCATTCTCAATGCATTTCAATGGGGAGGTGCGGTTTTTCTAATTGACCAAAAAAATTTAGCAAGCAGGATATTTTAACAGCGCAACGAGCCAGTGTGAAGACCTACAAAGAATTTAAAGGGATGCATTGTTCTTGAGCTTTTCTTTCACTATTGGTGCTGCTAATAGGCAACAAATTCATAATATAAATTTGTTTAATTGCATAATAAGTCGAATATGAATGAAAATTTTTTTTATATAAATGTATGTATATATTTTTTTTCCCCCATTCATTATTTATATGTTTTATAAAATTTTCTTTCCATTCATAAAATGGATATAGAGAGAGAGTGATATTTTGTTATATGTAGATATATCTATCTATCTATTTTTTTTTTTTTTTCCCCATCCATATTCGACTTAATATTGTGAATTCAATCAAATATGAATTTGTCGGCTGTTAGCAACACCGTGCAAGAAAAGCTCAAGAAAAGATGCGTGTATATTAGTGCACCGCTACTTATTTAGGACCTCACTGGGTCTAAAATAAGGGATGTAATGGCAACAGATTGAATTCAACCCCCTTATGATCACCTAACACATGCGGGGTGGTAAAGGGATGGGGCTTTAATGCCTAAACACAGCAGGTAGGCAGCTAATGTTTGTGCTTAGAGCGCACTGACAGCAAAATGCCTGCTCTGTCAGGACAAAAGATCGGTAGTTGGTGACCCGGCTTCCCGATCATGTGACCGCTGTGGAAATGGTAACATGATCTGTTGTACCGGCTGACCGTGCCACTCGAAGCGTCAATTAATACTTGGCACTCCAGCGATCCACGCATTTGCAGGTGCTAGCGTCTAAGGTGCTCATCCAGGGACCTTGGCTGGTCAGTGACTGCAGTTGATTGCCTGCAGCCGCCGCTGTCGGTTTACACTGATCAGTGACTGCAGTTGATTGCCTGCAGCCGCCACTGTCGGTATACACTGATCAGTCACTGCAGTTGATTGCCTGCAACCGCCACTGTTGGTATACACTGATCAGTCACTGCAGTTGATTGCCTGCAACCGCCACTGTTGGTATACACTGATCAGTCACTGCAGTTTATCGCCTGCAGCCGCCGTTGTCGGTATACACTGATCAGTCACTGCAGTTGATTGCCTTCTGCTGCTAGTTGAGGAAAAATTTCCACAGTTCAACAGAACATTCAACTTCTGTCGGGGGGGGGGGGGGGGGGGAGGAATGTGTCCATTCCCAGCCAATTTCTGATCAGTGTATGGCCAGCCGATGCCTGGCTTGTATATGAGCAGGTTTGCAGCACGTAGACCTATACAGCGTATGCATGGGGGGGTGGGGGTTGCTTTTGAGGCAGTAGACTATATAACTGCTGTAACCCCGGTAAGTTTATTTGCCTGGACCAAAAGGGAGCAAGACATGGATAGGGGTCTCCATAGTTCACCACTTTTGTGAGATGGTGATAGATGAATAGTTACGGCTCGGTCACCTCAGGTAAGTGAAGAGGGAGGACGTGGTGTAAGTGTAGCTGTGTGGGTGGGAGGCACGCCTCATCAGAAGGTAGAGAACCCACTGGAATATGAGGGCAGGAATGTGACTCTCCTTATCAGCGGGGCGGCTCTGCATTCTCTGCGACTCTCTGGTGTATTGTACATTCCTGAGCCGCCAACTCTCTGCTGTAAGTGTGACACAGACCCCCCCCCCCCCCGCTTTATTTTTTATATTTTTCTTTGGTGGGTTATAACATGTTTTCCCCTAAACTAGTCACTACAAGCAAGGCTTCACTTTCTATTTCTCCTCTCATGGTATGGATGGGCGGAAATTTTCAGCCAGTCCCTTTTGCTTAATCTCCAGGTATGTCAGTCACATTCCATGCAGTAAACGATTAACCGTGCAACAGAAATTACTCCCTTCCTCAATTCTTGAATTGCTCCCTTCCTGCACTAGTGATGTCAGGCAAATCACCTTTCTAATATTAGATTGTCTTCAATAAAACATTTTGTAACTGTCCAACCCCTCAGACCAGGGACGTTATCGGGGGTCAGGGATAATATATACGGGGTGAGTCCAGGGACATTATTAGGGGTGAGGGATAATATGTACGGGGTGAGTCCAGGGACATTATTAGGGGTGAGGGGATAACATATACAGGGTGTGTCGAGGGACGTTATTGGGGGTCAGGGATAATATATACAGGGTGTGTCGGGGACGTTATTGGGGGTCAGGGATAATATATACAGGGTGTGTTCAGAGACGTTATTGGGGGTCAGGGATAATATATACAGGGTGTGTTCAGAGACGTTATTGGGGGTCAGGGATAATATAAAGGGGGTGAGTCCAGGGACGTTATTGGGGGTACGGGATGAGTCCAGGGATGTTATTGGGGGTCTGGGAAAATATATACGGGGTGAGTCCAGGGATGTTATTGGGGGTCATTGATAATATATACGGGGTGAGTCCAGGGATGTTATTAGGGGTCATTGATAATATATACAGGGTGAGTCCAGGGATGTTATTAGGGGTCATTGATAATATATACAGGGTGAGTCCAGGGATGTTATTGGGGGTCATTGATAATATATACGGGGTGACTCCAGGGACGTTATTGGGGGTCAGGGATAATATATACAGGGTGAGTCCAGGGACATTACCAAAGGTAAGGCTTTTAATATAAAGGCAGATGGGTGAGTTCGGAGACTGTATTGGGGTAAGGTATATTATAAAGGGGGTTAGAGGGTGTCCAGGATCATTATTGGGGGATAGGTGGTGAGTAGTTGGGGCATTGTCCGGGATAGTATATAGAAGGTGGGTCTAGAATTTAGAAGTCCGGTTTCTCACCTATGCCCCCCTCAGGCAGTGATGTACTGTGCAGCTATTGGCCCCAGAGCTCCCCCTCTCCCAGTGGAATGTGGCTTCCTGTTCTATAGAAGTGAAATCTGGGATTGGGGTGGAGACGACTGATCTTTACAAGGTCAGTCTGGTAAATCCGGGTCATAAAAAGTTAGTCAGAAAGCTATAAAAGGACTTCATTGTCCTCCCCCCTCCTCCAATCTTACACAAGGAAATGCCACGAACTATGCCAAAGTCTAATTAGAATTGATAAGCAAGAAAAGTCCTGTTCTTGCTTAGATGACGGCATATCGTGTAAAATCAATTTGAACGATAAGCTGCGTGAAGCAGGTGTGTCCTCTGTGGCCGGCTTATCATTGAACACGTGTCACAGTCACTCCGGGCCATATTTGACACCCAGGCTTCCTGTATGTGCAGATAAAAGCTTCCGCTGTAAGTCCATCTCTCTCCACAGGAGGGAGCAGTGGTGGGATTGTTTGTAGCCTGTACATGGGACTGCACCAATGTACTGCTACCCGTATATAGTGCTGACATGTCTGTGGCAGTGTACAGAGAACACTGGACTCTGTGTAGTGTGCATGTTTCCTCACAGTAAAGGTCTTCTGATGTAGGATATCCAGGCTGGGTCTAGGTCTTGTGCAGTATTTGGTGATTGTTTCGGGAGGGGTTCAGCACTTTCCTAGCAGCCTATCGAGTGGGTTAAATTGAAGACTGAATAGATTTGTTAATAAAGAGCTGCAAAATTTCCAAGGGCCAAAACCTCGCAAGACCACATGAGGGGCATGCATGAGAACCCTGTAAGAAGGTCGCCTCCTCCAGTATTTACTTCCTCTTTTGTACACTTTTTTTTTTTTTTTTTTTTTTTCCCCATTTTCCAGACATGGTCAAAGGGCTCCTGCCAGCCAGCTGCAAATTCTTGTGCCTTCCAGTTAAGCTGCCCCTGGAAACTGTATAAAGCAGGGGTAAACAACTTTGTCACTCCGGATGCAGTGAAACTACAAGTCCCATGGGGCATTGCAGGACTTTACAGCCACAGGCTTGACTCCTAGAAGCAGAGGGATGATGGGATTTGTAGCTTTACCACAGTTGAAGTTCTGAGGTTGCCTACCCTTGGTTTAGAGTACAACGGCTTCCTTGGTGCAGCTTATAGATACTCTTAAACTGCAAAATGCTGCAGTACAATTGGTTATACAGCTGTTTGCCTATTGCATCATGGGAAGGGTTTGCAAGGGGTTGCTTGCCCCAGTTTCCAGAGGCAGCGGGTCTTGTTTAGTCTCTCGACAGAACTCTGTCCATACCAACCAATCAGGTTTTTACTGTTAATTTTTTTAGGTCTAATGGAAGATCATCTGGTTGGTAGGGAGGAAATGGTTCTCTCAGACACTTTATAGAAGGATTGGTCCACACAAAGCTGATATTTTTTGATGTTCAGATTCTGAAGAATGTGTTCCCTCTCGGACTCCAATGGTGAGGTCCCTGAAGAATGTGATCTCTCTCGGGGACTCCGCGTTCTTCAGAACCGTCCCCATTGATTTCTGTCAGACTCCAGTGGTGAGGTTTTTCAAAAATGTGATCCCTCAGAGATTCCAATGTTGAGCACTGAAGAATGTGACCCTTTCCATTGAAGTCCCCAAGAGATCATTCTGCAGAGTCCTCAACATTGGAATCCCTGAGAGATCACATTTTTGAGAAACCTCACCACTGGAGTCCCTGATAGACATCAATTGGGAGGTTTCTCAAGAATGTGCAGTCCCCAAGAGAGATCACATTCTTCAGGGACCTCACCAGTGGTTTCCCTGAGAGAGATCAGTGGCGAGGTCACTGGAGATCTCTCTTGACTACAGTTGTGAGGTCTCTGAAGAATGTGATCTTTCTCAGGAACGCTAATGGTGATGTTTCTCCAAGAATGTGATCTCTCAGGGATTCTCACCATTGGAGTCCCAGACAGAGATCAGTGGTGAAATTTCTGAAGAATTTGGAGTCCCTAAGAGATCGCATTCTTCAGAGACCGCACCACTGGAGTTTGAGAGAGATCCTTCTTCAGAGACTGCACCATCATAGTCCCTGAGAGATTACGTTCCTCAGAGACCTCCCCATTGGAGTCCCTGAGAAAGAGAACATTATTCAGAGACCTCACTGTGGGAGTCCCCTGACGGGGACATTTCTGAAGAATGTGATCTCTCTAAGGGATCCTAATTTTTGAGGTCTCCAAAGATTGTGATCTCACCATTGGAGTCCCTGATGGATCAGTGGTGATGTTCCTAAAGAATTTGGCGTCTCTAAGAGAGATTACATTCTTCAGAGACCTCACCATTTGAGTCCCTGACAGATCAGTGGGGACATTTATAAATATTGTGGCGTCCCTGAGAGAGATCTCTGCTGTTCCCATACAAAAGGTGCCTCTCCAATCCGCATGTATATTGGGACACGAATGAGGCTGGGAACAGTAGCGGGAAGACCTTGCCATCTGAGTCCTCCTGTAATAATCAATTATCGCTTTTGGTGGATTTGTCCTTTCAGAGGCCCAATGTGTATATATACATGAGAGATTTAAGGCTGGGTGAAGAGCCCCGAACACAAAGCTGTCTCTCTTCCACTAACCCAATCTGTCTCTCTCTGTTTTTTCTTTCTTTCCTGTCTCTCCACCGCCCCTCTCCTCCGCCCCCTCCCCCGCAGAGCGCCTCTACAGCCAGATGGAGAAAAACAGGCTTCTGTCTAGTGAGTTGAAGCTCACCCTCCATGACCTCTGTGACTGAGGTCGCCCGGCCCAGCCCCACACTCCCATAGCATGGCGGAACCAGGATGGAGACGTACAGCGCTTCTGGCCAGGGTGTCGCTAGTCTTGTCTAGTGCCACGTTGGAAGGCCCTCCATATCATCGCAACCTATTCTGTCCCCTCGATTAATGCCCTCCCTCCCCACCCACATGGAACTGCTTTTACAAACACCTGCAAAACTGGTCATTTCAGTAAATACCCAACTTAATGGTGAATAAAAAAAAAGGGGGGGTCACTGTCCTACAAAGCTCGTATCTGTGTTGGAGGTGTTCTGTGACTACACATTATGGGAATATCTGTGCCGTTGTCAGTCTTGTAACATGTCATAACTGTGGTTGTTGACTTACAATCTATAGGTAGCCTCTACTATGGCCCCTGGCAGGTCCAACGGACAGGTGATAATAGCATTTGATGGATGACTGTCAGACTTCAGATATACTAGTAGAGACCATCAGACTGCAGAAATGCAAAGACATGGCAGGAGATAGTTGGGACACTGCAGACATGCTACATGACCGTGATCTTTAGCAGTCTCATTCTAGTCCCTTTTGCTGTTGAATGCTTCCATTGACTACTAGGGTCTGCAATGGGCCACCCAGCAAGTATTGCTGGGGTCTGCAATGGGGGTATGCAGTGGGTCACACAGCAAGTAGCACTACTGACTGTTGGGATCTGCAGTGGGCCACACGGCAGGTACCACTACTTGCTGTTGTGGCCTGCAATCAGCCACCCAGCAAGTACTGCTGAGGTCTGCAATGGGGGTATGCAGTTGGCCACACAGCAAGTACCACTACTGACTGTTGGGGTCTGCAATGGGCTACACAGCAGGTACCACTACTTGCTGTTGGTGTCTGCAATGGGGGTATACAGTGGGCCACACAGCAAGTAATAGCACTGACTGCTCTGGTCTGTAATGGGGGTATGTAGTGGGCCACACAGCAAGTACCACTACTTACTGTTGGGGTCTGCAATGGACTACACAGACCACTACTTGCTGTTGGAGTCTGCAATGGGCCACCCAGCAAGTACTACTGGGGTCTGCAATGGGGGTATGCAGTGGGCCACACAGCAAGTACCACTACTGACTGTTGGGGTCTGCAATGGGCTACACAGCAGGTACCACTACTTGCTGTTGGGGTCTGCAATGGGCCACCCAGCAAGTACTACTGGGGTCTGCAATGAGGGTATACAGTGGGCCACACAGCAAGTAATGGCACTGACTGCCGGGGTCTGCAGTGGGGGTATATAGTGTGCCACACAGCAAGTATTAGTACTGACTGCTGGGGTCTGCAATGGGGGTATATAGTGGGCCACACAGCAAGTAGCCCTACTGATTGCTGGGGTCTGCAATGGGGGTATATAGTGGGCCACACAGCAAGTAGCCCTACTGACTGCTGGGGTCTGCAGTGGGGGTATACAGTCGGCCACACAGCAAATACTACTACTGACTGCTGGAGAGTATGGTCCCCAGCAGTCAGCACCATCCACAGGCAACTTAACTCTTCAATAAGACACAAGTTTAATCCAACCCAATCTTAAGCTTCAGCTAAATTTAGTACAGAGGAGGCTTTTTCAGTCTCCAAATGTAAGATGACAATGACTATAAGCCCCGTCTGACTATAACTAGCACTGTCTGAGTGAACCTGAAAGAAAAGGGGAGGTATTGGGTATTACTAAGCCGCCATAGCTTGTTGTGTAGTCACTTGGCACTCCTCTGCAGCGGGTTCGCATCATTCACTTTGAATCTGTCCATGTGACCTGTTTTTGCCCACAAGGCCGTACTGCAGGAAGTTCTCAGATCCTTATGAACTTTATTGTACACAAAACACTTAGAAAATCTGAACATTCCCTTCTGAAGGATACACCCAGGATGTGGATCGATGGGGTCCTCTCCCATGGAGGTGGAGGGAGGGTGGTTTGTGCACGTTGATAGTGGCTGAAGTATTCTCTGGTTGTAATCTTGTGTTGCTTGGCCTGTCTCTTCCCCCCCCCCCCCCCCCCCCCAAAATAAAGCTCCATCTTCCGAAGTACTCCTCTGTCGTGGTCTCTTCCTGATGGGGGGGCTCCAACGTACATTGACAACAGAAGGGATAATTGGGAGGTAGAAGAGTAGCCTCTATTAAAACCAGTCATGTGATGTAGTAGGTTCTGAAGAGCTCATCAAGAATTGAGGGATTTGATATACTGCTGTGATCTCAAGCCATAGGGCGGAGTTGTTTTTAGGTACCCCCCCAGTGGCCTAAGTCATGTGGTGGATAAAGCAGTGTTTTGCAACCTTTTCTTGGTCATGGCACTCTTTAGAATTATGCCCAATCACAGAGCACACCAGTCTAAAATTAAGTTTTCAGTGGTCAGTAGGTTGTGAGGCAGAGTGGTCATTTACTGGCTCAATATTCAAACTGGTGAGCAGTGTGTAGTGGCAGAATGTAGGAGTGGTCAGTGAGCACTATGTGGTGCTGGGGGGCGATCAGTGAGCACTATGTAGTGGCAGTATGTGGTGCCGAGGTGTCGATCAGTGAGCACTATGTAGTGGCAGGATAGTATGTGGTGGAAGGGCAGTCGGTGAGCATTATGTAGTAGCAGGATAGGGCAGTAAGTAGTAGGGGGGGGGGGGGTCAGTGAGCCCTATGTAGTAACAGGATAGGGCAGTAAGTGGTGGTATGGGAGGGGTGGTCAGTGGGCACTATGTAGTGGCAGGATAAGGCAGTATGTAGTGGCGGGGGGCGGTCAGTGAGCACTATGTGGTGGTGGGAGTGGTCAGTGAGCACTATGTGGTGGTGGGAGTGGTCAGTGAGCACTATGTAGTAGCAGGATAAGGTAGAATATAGTGGTGGGGGCTGTCAGTGAGCGTTGTGTAGTGTTAGAATAGGGCACCATGTGGTGTCAGGCGGTTATTGAGCGCTGTGTGGTGGCAGGGGTGGTCAGTGAGCACTATGCAGTGGCAGGATAAGGCAGTATTATTATTATACATGATTTATATAGCACCAACAGTTTACGCAGCGTAGCATGTAATGGCCGGATAGGGCACTATGTAGTGGTCAGTGAGCAGCATGTACTGGCCGGATAGGGCACTATAGTGGTGGGAGTGGTCAGTGAGCACTATGTAGTGGTGGGGGCAGTCAGTGAGCACTATTTAGTGGTATTTGGGGGGGTGGTCAGTGAGTACTATTTAGTGGTATTTGGGGGGGTGGTCAGTGAGTACTATGTAGTGGCGGTGGTGGTCAGTAAGCAGCATGTAGTGGTGGGGTGAGTGGTCAGTGAGCACTATGTTTTGGCGGGGGGCACCTGGTGTGCAGATGCATGGAATTTCTGCGGGAGAAGCCAAGATATCTGCTTATGGAAGCATATCTAGGACCTCGGCAGTACCCGTTTACCTCGACAGAAGCTGGTATACCATCAGTAATTGGCCCACAGGTTTGCTTTAATTACATCTTTAGTGTGTCTTCTGTAAAAGCCGTTTCAACCAGCAGTTTAGCTGATGCACACTAGGGGGCGATGGTGGCAGTGGAGGATTGTGGACAGCAGCCGCCTCCAGCTATCTAAGCTTTTATACTCCTCCAGGTGTTCTGCACCATCCAGAAACCAAAATTAAGTTACAGCAAAGCCAACACACTGAATCCTGATTGGTCCGCACGGGTCATAGCAATTTCAGTCCTCCTGTGTGTGTGAGAGATCGTGTGATCGCTGCATCTGCCTCTTCTGCTCCTTCTCTGCTTCCTTGGAGTAGCGCCTCTCCTCCTTGTACCCGCACTACATGCTGCACACAGATTGGCCGAGCAGCCGCCATGATTTGGTTCACCTCTGCACCTGAACGTTGCTCTGTCACCCACAACGCCTGCGTGTGCCGCCCTTGTGGTGACTGTTTTTATATACATTTGCCTTTCCCATACAGGTGCCGCGCAGTTTACTGAAAGAGATGAACGCAAAGTAAGCATTGCACACCATCCAGCCGTCCTCTGTAGAGTGTTGTGGTTGCAGGCTCTCCTATTCTGAAACTGACAAAAGGCTGCCCTACCTGCAACAACCAGACTGTTATGTAATTCTGTACTGGCCTGTCCTTGTGCCTGCAGTGCCCCCATGTGGCAGGTTAGGGAACAGCAACTCCTCGAAGTATTAGCATGCATGTAATGCCCAGGTAAACTTCAATGTAATAATCAGCTTATTGGAGGGGGGCTGTTGTAAACACATGGCCTTCAGAAAATGGGGTAATGTCTGGATAGGGATGACATTCTGTTTGTCAGGGGGAAAAAAAGCAAATCCTATAACAAACTCCAGGACCTCAATCATACAGGCGGGGAAATGTCTCCATGCCAACAGCAGCGGCATGACCGTATCACTGCTTCAAACCTGGGAGTGCGGTCAGCCTTTCTTGAACCATTGGCTCTTGTCCATGCTGCGGACTGGACCTGCACCACAAGGTTGAGGGGAGCAATCGTTTCACCCCTGGAGCGGCACAGCTCTGTCTTTTGTATCAGTTATCTTACACACCCCCGCCCCCCCCCCCCCAATACTTACCTGAGCCCCCTCTCGATCCTGCGATGTCCACGAGAGCCTTGACTGGTTGGCTTTTGGCAGCAGGAGTCGATCACAGCCAGTGAGCCAACCAGGAGATGGAGCGGCGGGGCCCAAACTGCAGCTCCATGTATGAATGGACATCGAGCAACGGCCCCGGGAGTGCGCCTGCTTAGTTGCCCCCCACGGCAAGCTGTTTGCTGTGGGGGCACCTGGCAGGAGGGAGGGGGCCAGGAGCGCCAGCATAGGATTAAAGTAGGAGGATCGGGGCTGCTCTGTGCAAAACCATTACAGAGCCGGTAAGTATGACAGGTTTGTTATTTTAGAGAAAGGGAAAAAAAAAACACAGAAGCTTTTAGTATTTTAAGTCTTAAATTATCTCCGTATAAAAGTGGGGAAAAAATTCTGAAGTTCCCCCTACACTACTCTTCTCTGCTGCCGCCATCTTGGAATTTATTCTCGGCACATGCAAAGACCTGCCACAAGGGGTCCATAGCAACTCTACGGGACCTGGCAGATCCCCCATGGCAGCTCTACGGGACCTGCTGTGAGATCCCGCAATGTGCCTCCTGGGATGAGCTGCATTCGAAGATTCCTCCAAAAAGTTTCCACACTTCTGGAAACTTTTTGAAGACCCCCTCGTGGAGGTCCCAGGAGGCAGCTCGCAGGACTACTCCACAAGGGATCCCAGAACGACCCACTACTGACCCGCCTTGCTCTCCACACCCGCCGTATCCAAAGAATTGGTGCCAGGAAAACCCATACTCTCACCAATCAATATTTTAGCCCGTCCTGGAAGATTTATTCTGTGGATACAGCAGAAAAAGGAAGCTACATAGAGGAGGCTCATCCCAACCACCACCTATGTGAGGTGTCCTCTGGAATCCGGGCTGCAGTGGATGACACCACTTGTCGGCATGGTCTTGTCTGGGTTGTATCAGGAGAGACCGGTGACACCAGGGGGTCCCCCTGACTGTACTAAATACGCATCTCTTGTTCTAGCGACATCGGGTACTGAGGTGCAGTACAAAGTGATATAAATATGACCCAACGTGTTAGCATTATCCTACTTGTCAGAATGGTCAGGGACACGAGCGGTCATTATAACAATATCACATATATTCCTGGTTATAGCGCCATCGGGTGCTAAGGTGTAGTACAAAGGGGTATCAACACGTGTAGCACCCCCTAGTGTGCTAGTAGGTTAGTACAGGTAAATTTTATTTGTGAGTCTGGAATCTGGGTTAGGGTTTACTGCAGGTCAGACTGGATGACTCAACGAGACTGGGCTCTGGTTCTGGGCGTATGGAGAAATTTCTAGAAGCTAGAGGGTGGAGGCCAGGAGGGTTCATCTGCATACTAAAGGGAGCTTGGCCGATCGCCAGGCAGTAGGGCCTAGCAGGGTGGCTGAGCCACAACTGGTCAGTGACTTGCCTTTTGAGTTATAGCGCCATCTGGTGCTGTGGCGCAGTACAAAGTGATATAAATATGACCCAACCTGTTAGCATTGTCCTAGTTCTTGTCAGAATGGTCAGGCACACGAGGGGTCATCCTAACAATATCGCATATATTCCTTGATATAGCATCATCGGGTGCTGAGGTGCATTACAAAGCAGTATAAACACGTGTAGCACCCTCTAGTGTGCTAGTAGGTTAGTACAGGTAAATTTATTTGTATGAGTCTTGAATCTGGGTCAGGGTTTACTGCAGGTCAGGCTGGATGACTCAGAGGCAGGGCTCTGGTTCTGGGCGTTTGGAGAAATTTTTAGAAGCTAGAGGGTGGAGGCCAGGAGTGTTCATCTGCATACTAAAGGGAGCTTGGCCAATCACCAGGCAGTGGGGCCTAGCAGGGTGACTGAGCCACAACTAGTCAGCATGGTCTTGCCTTTTGAGTTGTAGCGCCACCAGGTGCTGAGGTGCAGTACAAAGGGGGTATAAACATGTAACAACTGGTCAGCTTGGTCTTGATTTATGAGTTATAGCACCATTAGGTGCTATGGTGTAGTACAAAGGGGTATAACTACGTCACAACTGGTCAGTATGGTCTTGCCTTTTTGAGTTCTAGCTCCATCAGGTGCTGAGGCACAGTACAAAGGGGTATAAACACATGTAGCACCCTCTAGTGTGCTAGTAGGTTAGTACAGGTAAATTGTATTTGTGTGAGTCTGGAATCTGGGTCAGGGTTCACTGCAGGTCAGGCTGGATGACTCAGAGGCGGGGGTCTGGTAGTTTAGAGAAATTTCTAGAAGCTAGATGGTGGAGGCCAGGAGGGTTCATCTGCATACTAAAGGGAGCTTGGCCAATCGCCAGGCAGTGGGGCCTAGCAGGGTGGCTGAGCCACAACTTGTCAGCATGGTCTTGCTTTTTAAGTTTAGCACCATCAGGTACTATGGTGTAGTACAAAGGGGTATAAACATGTAACTACTGGTCAGCTTGGTCTTGCTTTATGAGTTCTAGCACCATCAGGTACTGTGGTGTAGTACAAAGGGGTATAAATACGTCACAACTGGTCAGCATGGCCTTGCCTTTTGAGTTATAGCGCCATCAGGTGCTGAGGCGCAGTACAAAGGGGTATAAAACTTGTAACCACTGGTCAGCATGGTCTTGCCTTTTGAGTTATAGAGCCATCAGGTACTGTGGTGCAGTACAAAGTGATATAAATATGACCCAGCCTGTTAGCATTGTCCTAGTTCTTGTCAGAATGACCAGGGACATGAGGGGTCATCCTAACAATATCTCACTTGTTCCTCGTTATAGTGCCATCAGGTGCTGAGGTGCAGTACAAAGGGTTATAAATGCATCACAGCTGGTCAGCTTGGTCTTGCCTTTTAAGTTGTAGCGCCATCAGGTACTGTGGTGTAGTACAAAGTGATATAAATATGTGAGATATACACAATGAAGGGGTAGATGGGGGGGTGTCATGAGCCGTGCCCCCCTCCAGTCTTCTCTGATCTCTCTAACACTCTCCCTGTTTTTTTTTTTCTCCCCTCCCCCTCCAGATAAGCTGCAAGTCACCAAGGCAGAAAACTCGCATATGCAGAAAACATTGGAAGAAACTCTGAACGAATTGCACAGCTTGTAGGCGTGATGTCACTGCCAGACCACACCCCACTGCGGCCCTTCCTGCACCCTCCCTCCAACCCAGCCACCTGCGGACCGGACCGCGCAGCCTCCAGTCTGATTGTCGCGTCCTCGTAAAAAAAAAAAAACACAGCGTGGTGACGGACGGTTTTCTAAATTCAGCATTTAAACATTCCTGTGGCCCCGCTCTCTTGGTTTTGTTTATTTTCAGGTGATCCAACTTCTCTTCCTGTATGGGGCGAGCGTCTTGTGTACGTGTGAGACCCGCCCCTGCGCTTCATACAGCCAATCAAAAACCGGGGATCGAATTATTATTATCATCATCATCATGCTATATATTTTTTTTTTTTTTATATGGACCAAATCCTGCTGCTGTGTTTTTCATAGTGCCAAATTTATAAAGATTTCTTTCCTACAGAATCAGTGATTTTCTCGGGCCTGGTACCCGGGTCGATTGTAATGTTATAGAAGAAAAAAAAATTGGGGGCCCTTTTTCATGTGTCTGAGAATGCGATTTCAAGAAAACCCGTCTTGTGCTTATGGGGGAAAATATGTTTATCTAATCTTAGTATAGCCAAAAATTTCTTTAAAGTAGGGAAGGGATAGAACCCCTGCCAAGTTTTTACTGTGCTGCTGGAGAGCTTGGCCTCACTTCCTGTCTCACTGACAGACAGGAAGTGAGGGTAAATTTCTCAACGGCAGCACAGACAGAATTAAAAATGTTTTTCTTTAGTAAGTAGGGGAAAGCTTAGAACCCCCGCTCAGATTTTAATTACTGTATGTGTTCCCCATTGCAGATTTTTTTTTCCCTTCACTTCCTGTCCCTTGTCATCAGGGCAGGAAGTGAGGGGGACATTTTTCCTAACCGACATCTAGGTGGCAGTAAACACATGACAGGAGTTCTAAATCTCTTGCACAAGTCTAAGACCGAACGCACAGATGCTTTTGCTTTTTTTTTTTTTTAAGTTCCAGTGGTGACGGGTTCTCTTTGTTTATAATCATGATTCTATAAATGCAGCGCAAAAGGGCCCTCAGGGGAAGGTTATCCTGTCCCTCGCAATGGGGGGAGTGGGGGGGGGGATTCAGATTTGAGGGGTTTTTGTAGCCATTTAACCTGTAAAATAAAAAAAAAAAAACACATTCCTTTACTTTTTGTATACTGCCCCTTGTGATGTCATGACCCTGCGTTAATAACGATCGTTCAGTCACTGGTGTTAAAGCTTTTTCATGTATATTTTCAGATTGTCGGTAACTGGTGATGTTTTTTTCTTCTTACTAAACACCACTACCCGTTTGCCGCTGTCGGCGTTGCCCCGGCTGCTGGGGGAGGTGGGGGTGGAGGAAGGGTACCTGCTGAATTTTTTTATTTTATTTTTTTTTTTTGCTTTGGTGCAACTAGTACAAAATAAATTCACGTGCCACTTTTCAAACGACTGCCTTGTGTCCTGTGTGCGGGGGAAACTGAGGATTCCGTCCATGTTAAATTCTTTGTGGGAAGTGGGGGTCTATTGACTGTCAAATAATCTATTCTATGACTGGTTTTAAACAATTTTTTTTTTTTTTTTTTTAAGAGAAAAAAAAAAATAAGCTTCCATATACATCAAAGTAAGGCTGCTACATGAACTGGAGATTGGTGTGGTGATTGTGGGCGGGGTTATGACCCTCAGGTCAGATGAAGGATTTATGGGAAATGCAAGGGTGGTTGGTAGCAGGGTTTGGTTTTAAAGTATTTTGGTATATTGATGTGGATTGAATATGGTAACCTCTAAAGCAGTGGTCTCCAAACTGTGGCCCACTTGTGCATTTCTACGGCCCTTGAGGCACCATTCCTTCCTCTGACACCAACAATCGGGCACCCTTGCTTCCCCTGAGGCCCGACGGGGAGGCGCCATTGCTTCCCCTGAGGCCCGACGGGGAGGCGCCATTGCTTCCCCTGAGGCCCGACGGGGAGGCGCCATTGCTTCCCCTGAGGCCCGACGGGGAGGCGCCATTGCTTCCCCTGAGGCCCGACGGGGAGGCGCCATTGCTTCCCCTGAGGCTCGACGGTGAGGCGCCATTGCTTCCCCTGAGGACCGACGGTGAGGCGCCATTGCTTCCCCTGAGGCCCAACTGCTTCCCCTGAGGCCCGACGGTGAGGCGCCATTGCTTCCCCTGATGCCCAACGGTGGGGAACCATTGCTTCCCCTGACACCCAATGGGGAGGCCTCATTCCTTCCCCTGACACCAACAATAGGGCCACATTCCTTCCCCTGACACCAACAGGGCGCCATTGCTTCCCCTGACGCCCAGCGGTGAGGCGCCATTGCTTCCCCTGACGCCCAGCGGTGAGGCGCCATTGCTTCCCCTGACGCCCAGCGGTGAGGCGCCATTGCTTCCCCCTGACGCCCAACGGTGAGGCGCCATTGCTTCCCCCTGACGCCCAACGGTGAGGCGCCATTGCTTCCCCCTGACGCCCAACGGTGAGGCGCCATTGCTTCCCCCTGACGCCCAACGGTGAGGCGCCATTGCTTCCCCCTGACGCCCAACGGTGAGGCGCCATTGCTTCCCCCTGACGCCCAACGGTGAGGCGCCATTGCTTCCCCCTGACGCCCAACGGTGAGGCGCCATTGCTTCCCCCTGACGCCCAACGGTGAGGCGCCATTGCTTCCCCCTGACGCCCAACGGTGAGGCGCCATTGCTTCCCCTGACGCCCAGCGGTGAGGCGCCATTGCTTCCCCTGACGCCCAGCGGTGAGGCGCCATTGCTTCCCCTGACGCCCAGCGGTGAGGCGCCATTGCTTCCCCTGACGCCCAGCGGTGAGGCGCCATTGCTTCCCCTGACGCCCAGCGGTGAGGCGCCATTGCTTCCCCCTGACGCCCAACGGTGAGGCGCCATTGCTTCCCCCTGACGCCCAACGGTGAGGCGCCATTGCTTCCCCCTGACGCCCAACGGTGAGGCGCCATTGCTTCCCCCTGACGCCCAACGGTGAGGCGCCATTGCTTCCCCCTGACGCCCAACGGTGAGGCGCCATTGCTTCCCCCTGACGCCCAACGGTGAGGCGCCATTGCTTCCCCCTGACGCCCAGCGGTGAGGCGTCATTGCTTCCCCTGACGCCCAGCGGTGAGGCGTCATTGCTTCCCCTGACGCCCAGCGGTGAGGCGCCATTGCTTCCCCTGACGCCCAGCGGTGAGGCGCCATTGCTTCCCCCTGACGCCCAGCGGTGAGGCGCCATTGCTTCCCCCTGACGCCCGACGGTGAGGCGCCATTGCTTCCCCCTGACGCCCGACGGTGAGGCGCCATTGCTTCCCCCTGACGCCCGACGGTGAGGCGCCATTGCTTCCCCCTGACGCCCGACGGTGAGGCGCCATTGCTTCCCCCTGACGCCCGACGGTGAGGCGCCATTGCTTCCCCCTGACGCCCGACGGTGAGGCGCCATTGCTTCCCCCTGACGCCCGACGGTGAGGCGCCATTGCTTCCCCCTGACGCCCGACGGTGAGGCGCCATTGCTTCCCCCTGACGCCCGACGGTGAGGCGCCATTGCTTCCCCCTGACGCCCGACGGTGAGGCGCCATTGCTTCCCCCTGACGCCCGACGGTGAGGCGCCATTGCTTCCCCCTGGCGCCCGACGGTGAGGCGCCATTGCTTCCCCCTGGGGCCCAACGACGGTGAGGCGCCATTGCTTCCCCCTGAGGCCCAACGACGGTGAGGCGCCATTGCTTCCCCTGAGGCCCAACGACGGTGAGGCGCCATTGCTTCCCCTGAGGCCCAACGACGGTGAGGCGCCATTGCTTCCCCTGAGGCCCAACGACGGTGAGGCGCCATTGCTTCCCCTGAGGCCCAACGACGGTGAGGCGCCATTGCTTCCCCTGAGGCCCAACGACGGTGAGGCGCCATTGCTTCCCCTGAGGCCCAACGACGGTGAGGCGCCATTGCTTCCCCTGAGGCCCAACGACGGTGAGGCGCCATTGCTTCCCCTGAGGCCCAACGACGGTGAGGCGCCATTGCTTCCCCTGAGGCCCAACGACGGTGAGGCGCCATTGCTTCCCCTGAGGCCCAACGACGGTGAGGCGCCATTGCTTCCCCTGAGGCCCAACGACGGTGAGGCGCCATTGCTTCCCCTGAGGCCCAACGACGGTGAGGCGCCATTGCTTCCCCTGAGGCCCAACGACGGTGAGGCGCCATTGCTTCCCCTGAGGCCCAACGACGGTGAGGCGCCATTGCTTCCCCTGAGGCCCAACGACGGTGAGGCGCCATTGCTTCCCCTGAGGCCCAACGACGGTGAGGCGCCATTGCTTCCCCTGAGGCCCAACGACGGTGAGGCGCCATTGCTTCCCCTGAGGCCCAACGACGGTGAGGCGCCATTGCTTCCCCTGAGGCCCAACGACGGTGAGGCGCCATTGCTTCCCCTGAGGCCCAACGACGGTGAGGCGCCATTGCTTCCCCTGAGGCCCAACGACGGTGAGGCGCCATTGCTTCCCCTGAGGCCCAACGACGGTGAGGCGCCATTGCTTCCCCTGAGGCCCAACGACGGTGAGGCGCCATTGCTTCCCCTGAGGCCCAACGACGGTGAGGCGCCATTGCTTCCCCTGAGGCCCAACGACGGTGAGGCGCCATTGCTTCCCCTGAGGCCCAACGACGGTGAGGCGCCATTGCTTCCCCTGAGGCCCAACGACGGTGAGGCGCCATTGCTTCCCCTGAGGCCCAACGACGGTGAGGCGCCATTGCTTCCCCTGAGGCCCAACGACGGTGAGGCGCCATTGCTTCCCCTGAGGCCCAACGACGGTGAGGCGCCATTGCTTCCCCTGAGGCCCAACGACGGTGAGGCGCCATTGCTTCCCCTGAGGCCCAACGACGGTGAGGCGCCATTGCTTCCCCTGAGGCCCAACGACGGTGAGGCGCCATTGCTTCCCCTGAGGCCCAACGACGGTGAGGCGCCATTGCTTCCCCTGAGGCCCAACGACGGTGAGGCGCCATTGCTTCCCCTGAGGCCCAACGACGGTGAGGCGCCATTGCTTCCCCTGAGGCCCAACGACGGTGAGGCGCCATTGCTTCCCCTGAGGCCCAACTGCTTCCCCTGAGGCCCGACGGTGAGGAGCCAATGCTTCTCCTGACACCAATAATAGGGCGCCATTGCTTCCCCTGACGCCCAAGGGTGAGGCGCCATTGCTTCCCCTGACGCCCAAGGGTGAGGCGCCATTGCTTCCCCTGACGCCCAACAGGGAGGCACCATTCCAGGTATTCTTCCCAGTGATGCAAGGAGTTCTCTTCTGGGCACCTACTGGTGACCAATATAAGGAGATCAGTCTTCCCCCTGAGAAAAAAATGTAAGCAGCATTCAACCCACTTACCATCAAAAGTAGGAGTCCTTCTCCCCACTCATGACCAATGTAAGGGGATAATTCTTCCCACTGATGTAAGAAGCATTCTTCTCATTGATCAACAGGGTATTGCTTCCTACTAATGACCAATGTAAGGGCATCACTCTTCCCATTGACCACCAATGCATGGGGCATTTTTCTTCTTCCCATTAATAACTAATGTAAGAGAGGGGGCATTCTACCCACTAACCAATGTAAAAGGGTACTTCTTCCAACGGCTTGGCACCATTGCTTCCCCCCGACGCCCAATGGCTGGGCGCCATTGCTTCCCCCGATGCCCAACGGTGAGGCGCCATTGCTTCCCCCGACGCCCAACGGTGAGGCGCCATTGCTTCCCCCGACGCCCAACGGTGAGGCGCCATTGCTTCCCCCGACGCCCAACGGTGAGGCGCCATTGCTTCCCCCGACGCCCAACGGTGAGGCGCCATTGCTTCCCCCGACGCCCAACGGTGGGGCGCCATTCTTTCTGACGCCCAATGGTGGGGAACCATTGCTTTCCCTGACGCCCAATGGTTGGGAACCATTGCTTCCCGACACCCAACGGGGAGGCCCCATTCCTTCCCCTGACACCAATAGGGCCCCATTCCTTCCCCTGAGGCCCAACGGTGAGGCGCCATTGCTTCCCCTGAGGCCCGACGGTGAGGCGCCATTGCTTCCCCTGAGGCCCAACGGCGAGGCGCCATTGCATCCCTTGACGCCCAATGGTGGGGCGCTATTCCTTCTGACGCCCAACAGTGAGGCACCATTCCTTCTCCTGATGCCCAACGGGGAGGCGCCATTGTGTCCCCTGACGCCCAACGGGAAGGCGCCATTGCGTCCCCTGACGCCCAACGGGAAGGCGCCATTGCGTCCCCTGACGCCCAACGGGAAGGCGCCATTGCGTCCCCTGACGCCCAACGGGAAGGCGCCATTGCTTCCACTGACGCCCAACGGCGGGGTGCCATTCCTTCTGACGCCCAACAGTGAGGCGCCATTCCTTCTCCTGATGCCCGACGGTGGGGCACCATTGCTTCCCCTGACGCCCAACAGGGAGGCCCCATTCCTTCCCCTGACACCAACAATAGGGCACCATTCCTTCCCGACGCCCAATGGTGAGGCACCATTCCTTCCCCCGACACCAACCATCGGGCACCATTACTTCCCCTGATGCCCAACGGGGAGGCACCATTCCAGGTATTCTTCCCAGTGACGCAAGGAGTTCTCTTCTGGGCACCTACTGGTGACCAATGTAGGGAAATCAGTCTTCCCCCTGAGGACAAATGTAAGCAGCATTCAACCCACTTACCAACAAATTAAGAGTCCTTCTCCCCACTCATGACCAATGTAAGGGGATAATTCTTCCCACTGATGTAAGAAGCATTCTTCTCATTGATCAACAGGGTATTGCTTCCTACTAATGACCAATGTAAGGGCATCACTCTTCCCATTGACCACCAATGCATTGGGCATTATTCTTCTTCCCATTAATAACCAATGTAAGAGAGGGGGGCATTCTACCAACTAACCAATGTAAAAGGGTATTTCTTGCTACTGACAACCAATGTAAGGGAATTGATTTTTATCCCCACTGATGACAAATGTAACAGGTTACATCTTCCTTCTGATGAAGAACGTAAGGGGATATTTATTTTACCGTTGAGGGGGGGGGGCATTCATTTCACTAACCCCACCTGTAATGGGGCTCTTCTCCCAGTTGACTGACCAATGTAATGAGAACATTCTTCCCAATGGTGGCCATTCTTACCCCTGACCACCATTGTAAGGGACCTTGCCCCTGACTACAGGGTGGCCAACAATTAAATACCATGGTGGTCCTTTCTCCCCACTGTATGGGGTCTTTTACCACTGAACACAATTGGATGGGGGCATATTGTCCACCAATGTGAGGAAACCCTGCAATTTTATTTCATTACTGAAAATATTGTTGCACATAACAGCCATCGCTGTCAAATACTTAAATTGCAACACTTTGTTTTTTTACTAAAGTACACTGGAGCTGTAGACAACAATAAAGCAGGTAAACCCTGAAAACTATATTGAGGGTTCCTCAGAAGTTGAGAAACGCTAATGTGGATTCTAATCTTCAAGCTCAGGTGTCTCCAGTGAAGGGTCCCGATAACACTCCTTTAAAGGCATTGTAGACAGTTGGGTTCTACTAGCTTGTGGTAACAGTTTGGTGAACACTTTTCTGTTCCACCATGACTGTGCCCCCTGTGTACAGAGCCAGCTCCATAAAGACATGGCTTGATCGGTTTGGTGTGGAGGAACTCAAGTGTCCTGACCGCAACCCTTCTGGATGCCTTTAGTATTAATTGGAATGCCCATTGTGAGCCGGGTCCTTTTTTTTTTTTTTGGTGTCCAATGTGTGAGTCAGGTCTTATCTGACATCACAAATGTTCTTTTGGTTGATTTTGAAGTATCCCACAGACACTGACATTTTGTGGGAATCCTTCACAACAGAGCCAGTTTCACGAGTTTGATCAAACCATGTCTTTATGGAGATCCTCCACACCCAACTCATGGAACTGGCTCTGCTATGAACACTTCCCACAAAATGTTGGAGTATGTCTGTGGGAAGTCGTGTCCAATCAGCCGAAAGAACATTTGTGAGATTGGATGAGGAGACCCAGCTCACACATTGGGCACAAAAAAAAAAAACCTGACTCACAATTGCCATCCCAAGGGTGTTCAGTAGGGTTAAGGTCAGGGCTCTGGGCAACTCAAAATCCTCCACCCAAAGCTGGTCAAATTATGGGGTTCATTTACTAAAGTCAAAAAGACTGCAAGTGTGAGTCTAACCTCCTGCGACACAGCGGGCCCGACATCTGCGTCAAGCCACCGGACTCACCCTTGTGACCCTCGTTTTCCCATCCTGGCCGCTCCCCCTGTGGAGATCTGGTTAACCCATCCCAGTATCGGAGAGTTGAAGCAGACCCGTTGATGTTAACCCCTCGTCATCTGGACTTTATGGTGGCATCATGTACACATTTCTTCACAGTATATCAACGAGTTTATTTTATATTGCTTTTACTTTTTTTTTTTTATCTCATTACCATTTGACAGTTGAATTATTTTAAGTGTGCATCTAATAAATGAACTTTACTTGGCATAGAATTAGCAAAGTTTTTTGTTTTTTTTTTCATGGTGGTCCAATGGAGGGCTGCATTTGTTTTATATACCAAGCACTGGAGCATCTGCACTTTTCAAAGTCTACTTGCCTTTAGTAAACCAACCCCCATGTCTTTGATGATCCTCCACCCCCAAACTGGTAAAACCATGTCTTTATGAAGATCTTCTACAACTTGTGAAGGAACTCGTGTCCTGCATAGAGCCCTGACCTCAACTCTACTGATCCCCTGTGAAGAAAAATTGGAACTAACACAGAGCCAGGTATTTTTTTTTTTTTTACACCAATTACACAAACCAGGTCTTCTCACCCATCATCAGTACCTGACTTCACAAGATTCTGGAAGGGTGGATAGCTGTGGGAATTTGTGTGGAGTTCCCAGGAGTGAACCACGAGAGACCCTCACTGTAAAAATTTGAACAAACGATACAAACCGCTTTTCAATCTGCCATCGTTAAGCTGGAAACATAGGTTGTACATTCCTAGTCTACTTCAAAAAGGTTAATAAAAGCAGATCTTCCACCTTAACTGCAAGATCCGCTTACTCAAGTTGCCTCCCCTAAAACACACATGTACCTGTGGAAGGAACAGTTATTTTTTTTCCCCCTCTTTCTCGAGGTGCTTAGATAATGGGCACCATCATTGTCCTCCAGGACTGATCTCAAAGAACATTGAGGAGCCCAAATTTCACAAGATGATCCTAAACTCTGCAATCTTACGGAATTTTGGATGCTCAGCATTGCCAGGGATCTTGTTGGCAGGATGGCATGGTATATTATTCCATGTCTCCCTCCAGTGATTTAATTTGGTTTTGGGGAGGGGGACATGAATAGGGTGCATTGCAAGTGCTGTCAGTGTGTCTCTCAGCTACGGCTGTGAGTCGGGATTGAGGAGGACGCTGGCTGGTTCACTCGATGAGAGCTGGGTCATGCCTGGAGAGATTCTGGCCAATCAGAACACATTTCAGAGGCCCCCCCCCCCCCTCGCCGGAGGCCGCTTAGAAGGAAGACGGCTGACAGGCAAACCGTGCATTAGTCAGCCCAGAGCTCCCAGCAACCACACACATATTCAGGAGACATGACACCTTCATTCAGGCAGACTTCCGACCGAACGGTATCAAATCAATACACAAGCAACCTGATCTTCCAGCGCCCATTTCCAGGAAATAACCACAAAAAGAACCAGAGAAAATTGTATCCAAAATTTATTGAGAGAAAAGGGATGGGGCTAGTGTCCCAGATGATGAGCAAAGGTGCCCTTCCCCCTCCCACCGCGTCCTTCAAAATATACATCTCCACGCACAGCGAACGCCATAACGCGTCTCCGGCTTGGGGACACTTAGTGCTGCTTTCTCCGAAAAGAGCAACCTGCGGGCGAAAGAGAATGGTTAGAATCCGAGGCTTCTCACACAGGTGTCCTAGCTAGGAACAGTTTTAAAGCAAGTAAAATGGTTGGATAGCGTGTAGAAGGATTAGAACCCCTTTCATGTTTTACTGCCATCTGTGTCCCCGCTGGGGAGATTCACCATCTTGTTCTGGTGTCACCAAAAACAGTGATGGGAAATCCCAAATAGGACCAGCATGTTACCTTGTGTGGACAAATTGTGGCAATGTATCCTCGGGGTGATGGTGACCTCCGACTCCAATACCACAATGAGGGCAACAAAACACCACAAGGGACCATTAACCACTTGCCAACCCGCTACAGTACTCCTCCTCCTATACAGTACATATACTGCAGCAGGCTGGCGCATGCAGGAACAATCTAAAAAAAGGGGTGATTTTTGTAAACATATACAGTATCTCACCAAAGTACACACCTCACATTTTTTTGTAAATCTTTTCATGTGACAACACTGAAGAAATGACACTTGTCTACAATGTAAAGTAGTGAGTGTACAGCTTGTATAACTGTAAATTTCCTGTCCCCTCAAAATAACTCAACACACAGCCATTAATGTCTAAACCACTGACAACAAAAGTCAGTACACCCCTAAGTGAAAATCTCCAAATTGGGCCCAATTAGCCATTTTCCCTCCCCCCGGTGTCATGTGACTCGTTAGTGTTACAAGGTCGCAGGCGTGTTAAATTTGGTGTTATCGCTCTCACTCTCATACTGTTCACTGGAAGTACAACATGGCACTTCATGGCAAAGAACTCTGAGGATCTGAAGAAAAGAATTGTTGCTCTACATAAAGATGACCTAGGCTATAAGAAGATTGCCAAGACCCTGAAACTGAGCTGCAGCACGGTGGCCAAGACCATACAGCGGTATAACAGGACAGGTTCCCCTCAGAACAGGCCTCGCCATGGTCCACCAAAGAAGTTGAGGTCACGTGCTCAGCGTCATATCCAGAGGTTGTCTTTAGGAAATAGATGTATGAGTGCTGCCAGCATTGCTGCAAAGGTTGTAGGGGGGGGGGGTCAGCCTGTCAGTGCTCAGACCATACGCCGCACACTGCATCAAATTGGTCTGCATGGCTGTCGTCCCAGAAGGAAGCCTCTTCTAAAGATGATGCACAAGAAAGTTTGCTGAAGACAAGCAGACTAAGGACATGGATTACTGGAACCATGTCCTGTGGTCTGATGAGACCAAGATAAACGTATTTGGTTCAGATGGTGACAAGCGTGTGTGGGGGCAACCAGGTGAGGAGTACAAAGACAAGTGTGTCTTGTCTACAGTCAAGCATGGTGGTGGGAGTGTCATGGTCTGGGGCTGCATGAGTGCTGCCGACACTGGGGGGCTACAGATCATTGAGGGAACCATGAATGCCAACATGTACTGTGACATACTGAAGCAGAGCATGATCCCCTCCCTTCAGAGACTGGGCCGCAGGGCAGTATTCCAACATGATCACCACCCCAAACACACCTCCAAGACCACCACTGCCTTGCTAAAGAAGCTGAGGGTAAAGGGGATGGACTGGCCAAGCATGTCTCCAGACCTAAACCCTATTGAGCATCTGTGGGACATCCTCAAACGGAAGGTGGAGGAGCGCAAGGTCTCTAACATCCACCAGCTCTGTGATGTCATCATGGAGGAGGGGAAGAGGACTCCAGTGACAACCTGTGAAGCTCTGGTGACCTCCAAGCCCAAGAGGGTTAAGGCAGTGCTGGAAAATAATGGTGGCCACACAAAATATTGACACTTTGGGCCCAATTTGGAGATTTTCACTTAGGGGTGTACTGACTTTTGTTGCCAGCGGTTTAGACATTAATGGCTGTGTGTTGAGTTATTTTGAGGGGACAGGAAATTTACACTGTTATACAAGCTGTACACTCACTACTTTACATTGTAGACGAGTGTCATTTCTTCAGTGTTGTCACATGAAAAGATAGAAGAAACGATTTACACAAATGTGAGGGGTGTACTTACTTTTGAGAGATACTGTATATATGAAAATTGATCAATCCTGATGGCCGATCCAGTTTGAGGCCCAAAAACGTCAGGACAGTACAAATACCACCCAAAAAAGGGCAGACGGTGAAGGCACAGAGCGGGTCAAGCTCTCTCAGGTCTGTAGCATTGTTTTAAAAGCGCCACACAGGAGACGGCCGCGAGGCGCCAGTTATAACACGCGGATTATTCTTGCACTGACGCTTGGCTGGTGACACCACATCCAGGCAATTCACCAGTTCAAAGACAGTGCGCTAAACTTTTTTTTTTTGCACAATTGTATAGAATCTCCTAGCCGGCCACAGGTGGGATCCCAAAAATTCTAAACTTTTTTTTTCACATTTCTGCAGTTACTTCCAGATTTCTGGCCTAGGCCAAAATTATGTCATACATCCCAGGAGTCTTCAGGAGGGGCTCTCAGCCAAGTACACCCTCCTGCCCGAGCCAAGTCTGAAAATACCCGTCATTAGCCTGGAATATGCCCAGTCTGAAAATACCCGTCATTAACCTGGAATATGTCCATCAGTCTGAAAATACCTGTCATAAACCTGGAATATGCCCATCAGTCTGAAAATACCCGTCATAAACCTGGAATATGCCCATCAGTCTGAAAATACCCGTCATAAACCTGGAATATGCCCATTAGTCTGAAAATGCCCGTCATTAACCTGGAATATGCCCATTAGTCTGAAAATGCCCGTTATTAACCTGGAATATGTTCACAAGTCTGAAAATGCCCGTCATAAACCTGGAATATGCCCACAAGTCTGAAAATACCCGTCATAAACCTGGAATATGCCCATCAGTCTGAAAATACCCATCATAAACCTGGAATATGCCCATCAGTCAAAATTTTCTGTTGTCTCTGGGACAGGAAATGAAATCTCCAAATAGGATAAAAACACTGACAGGGGTCCTAACCCCTTCCACGTTACTGAAAACAAAAAGAAAACTTGAGGCGTATAGCAGTAGTGGAAGAAGCTGCGCCACTGCCAAATTCTGTTCAACAAACTTTATTCTGCAGTAAACAATGCATCACAAAACACTGTCCAGACCCCACTCCAACGCGTTTCATTCAGGGAGGGGCTTAATCATGAAGGTCGTCAATGTCTAAGCCCCTCCCACAGAGAAGTGCGTTGGAAGAAAGCAGGGACTGGTGGGTGACGACGTTTGTAATGTGCGGGTTGCCAACAGAATAAAGTTTATTGAAAAAGAACAGGATCTGGTGGTGGAGCAGCTTCTTTCACTGGGCATATGGGACAAGGACGGGTCCCCCCACGGAGCCCCGACACCCGCGTCTGGCTGGTGGTGGGAGGTTCAAATTCACTTTGTTCAGCATTTATAGTGTATATCACTTTAATTATTCTCCCACCTCTATTATCTTTGATTAGCTGAAAATAACTGCCATAAACCCAAAAAAAAAAAAAAAAAACTGCCATCAGTCCGAAAATAACAGTCATTAACCTGAAATATGCCCATCAGTCCGAAAATAACAGTCATTAACCTGCAATATGCCCATCAGTCTGAAAATACCCGTCATTAACCTGCAATATGCCCATCAGTCTGAAAATACCCGTCATTAACCTGCAATATGCCCATCAGTCTGAAAATACCCGTCATTAACCTGCAATATGCCCATCAGTCTGAAAATACCCGTCATTAACCTGCAATATGCTCATCAGTCTGAAAATACCCGTCATTAACCTGGAATATGCTCATTAGTCTGAAAATACCCGTCATTAGCCTGGAATATGCTCATTAGTCTGAAAATACCCGTCATTAGCCTGGAATATGCTCATTAGTCTGAAAATACCATCAAACTTAATACCCACACCTGAAAAACACCCACCTACGAGTCTGAAAATACCTGCCATAAACACAGAAAACACCCGACATCAGCCTGAAAACCATCAAAACCTAAAAACACCCGACATCAGCCTGAAAATACCCGTCATAAACCAGAAAAATCCCCACCCTCAATGTGCATTTCCCACCCTGTATGTGCCCCTCCCTCTGGCTCACCCTCTGTCAGGCGGGCTTTTCCCCCGGTGGGCTGGCAGAGGACGGTGGAGCAGCCGACACACAACACCACGGTCTGGGCGTGGCTGAACACGGTGGTGATCTTGTAGCATCCTGTGAGGGGGAGGAGAAAACAGAGGTAAATTACGGTAACCACACAGACCCCGCCCCTTCCCACCAGGTCCCTTCCCCAGACATATGACATCCATGAAGTAGGAGTTGGGGCTCTACCCACACAGATCCCGCCCCTTCCTCCCAGGCTCCTCCCTCCCCTGGTACTCACCCGGACATTTGACGTCCATGAAGTAGGAGTTGGGGCTCTACCCACACAGATCCCGCCCCTTCCTCCCAGGCTCCTCCCTCCCCTGGTACTCACCCGGACATTTGACGTCCATGAAGTAGGAGTTGGGGCTCTGCACCAGACGCTTCTTCTTGTGTTTCCTCTTCTCCTCCTCGGGGGAGGGGTGTAGGAGGTCTTTAGCGAGCTGTCAGGAGAGGTGGGAGAAAAACGTCAGAATCCGACCAATAGAAAAGCAGCATCCCCGCCCACAACCACCACCTAACATCCTGTGCTGGAAATTTTGGGAACCCCCCCCCCCCAATCATCACAGCTTGTACCCTACCTCTTCCCTCAGGGCATGAAACATGTTATACTATGCTACTTTCTTGAGCCACTCCCCCAATGTAATCACACAACCAAGCTCCGCCTCCACCTGTAATCTGCCGAAACTCCTCCCCACAGCGCTTAAAACATGTTATACCATGCCCTTCCCCCTTGGCCACCTTATCCAATCAAAAGCCAGGGTCCTGTGCTTGCCATTACTGAGGAGGTGACAGGACCCCCTGTGTGTCTGGGCTCTGATGGAAGCTTCCACTTTCAGGATCACCCGCTATTGGAAGAGTCAGGAAAGCTCAGCTTCAATAAGAGCCTTCTCACACAGGTAAGACAGCTTTGTGTCCTAATATGATCCTCCAACCCCGCCCCCCTCATCATAACATGGCCAAACTCCTCCCACATCCTGTAACCTGACAAAACTCCTCCCCCAATGCCTAACACATTACACTACGCTCAGATTGGATGGGGGGGGGGGGCCCCCAACGTCCACCAATGTAACTCTGGGGTGACCACCCCTCTGCCAAACTCCACCCACTCCTGTAACTCCTCCCACAGTGCTTTAATCATGTCATACTGTGCTCAGATTGGAAGAGGCTCATAAAGGACGCATGGTCAAGAGGGGACCCCAACATTCATCCCCTCTGCCCCCTCCCCAAGTGCCTGCCAAGCTCCGCCCCCTCCTGTAACTCCTCCCCCAAGTGCCTGCCAAGCTCCACCCACTCCTGTAACTCCTCCCACAGTGCTGTAAACATGTCATACTGTGCTCAGATTGGAAGAGGGGACCCCAACATTCTCCCTCTCCTGAAACTCCTCCCCCAAGTGCCTGCCAAGCTCCACCCCCTCCTGTAACTCCCCCCCCAAGTGCCAGAAACATGTTATCCTTATCCTCTCCAGTCTTCTCACCGAGCCCCTCCCCCCATAAATGGGGGGGGGGGGCAATAGACACTAAATATTGGAGTGACCGCCCATCCCTAGCATCATCCCACAGCCAAGCTCCGCCTCCTGAAACTCCTCCCCCCAGTGCCTGAAACAGGTAATACTGTGCTCTGATTGGATAAGTAGGCAGAAGGGGAGGGGCTCAGGAAAGCAGGCTGGAGGGGAGCATAGTGCAACATGTTTCAGGCACTGGAGGGGGGAGGAGTTTCAGCCAGGAGAGGCGGAGCTTGGCTGGGAATAATATAGGGGTCCCTCCTGGAACCTGCCTAAGACTCCTCCCCCCTAGTGCCCTCCTACCTCAAACTCCTCCTACTACACCCCCAGTGCCTGAAACATGTGACACCAAACCCCCCCAGTCCTCATCCAATAAGAAGCCCCCAGTGAGGTCCTCCTGTGTGTCTGGGCCCCGATGGAAGCTTTCACTCCCCCACACACGTGTTCCTGGTAGAGTCAGCTTCCATCCGAGCCTTCTCACACAGGAGAGTCCCCCCCCCCCTCCCATGCCCCCTCTGTACCCCTCCCCCACACACGAGGCCTCCTCCTCTGCTAGGCCCGGATCCGCTGTGTGCCCCCCCACCTCCGGGGCCCCTCCATCCCATCCCCCCCGTCCTCTCCCCTCCTCAGTCCCGGTCCCTCTCTCCTCCCCCGGGGGGTGGACGGTGGAAGGTCTCCGCTCTCCCCGCACTCACTGGCATCTTCTCAGGTTGAGGCCGCTGCAGAAAAGGAGGCAGACCGGAAACCGAGCCCGCAATATAAGGAGAGGAGCCGGAAGTGAGGTCACGGCGGGAGGGGGCCGCCATCTTGGTGGGGGCAGAAACCGAATTGTGGCCCCTGGAGGGGACGGGGGGAGGAGCCTGGGGCCTGAGGGGACCCTCTATGGGTTGGGGGGGTGTGTGTGCCCGGAACCGGGAGGAGAGGTGAGAGAGGAGACCGAGAGACCCGACTATGGGGGGACACCATGGGGGAGACAAGCCGGGACATGTCCGGGGAGGGGTCATGTGATCTCTGACGTCATCATTATTCTTATAGCATATATATATATATATATATATATATATATATATATATATAGTATTATTATTATTATTATACCTTTATAGTACTAATACTATTATAACAAAGTCATATTATTATAGAATACAATTTATTATTATTGACATTATTATTCCAACATCTACCATTTATTATTATATTATTTATTATTATTTTTATCATGTTCAATTTTATATATATATATCATTATTATTATTCCAACTCCGACATCTACCATTTATTATTACTATTATTATTATATCATATAATATATTATTATTACTTTCTATTATTCATTATATATATATATTAGTATTACTGCTACTCTAATGTCACACCATCACACACCTTTTTTCTGACATTTGTTGCTTACAAGTTAAAATCAGTATTTTTTGCTAGAAAATTACTTAGAACATCCAAACATTATATTTATATTTAGCAGAGACCCTAGAGAATAAAATGGCAGTCGTTGCAATATTTTATGTCACACGGTATTTGCGCAGTGATCTTTTAAATGCAATTTTTTAGGGAAAGAATACACTTTTATGAATTAAAAAAAAAATAACAGTAAAGTTAATAATACAAAAGAGATGCGGCGCTAAAACATATTATAAACCTGTGAAATAAGTTAATAAAATGATCAAAACTAATAGTGCAAAGTGAATATAAACAATGTTAGACTCCAATATCCCAAAATTAATTAAGGACATATATTGAGATAAAAAAATGCATAAAGTCCAAAGCCAAGGAAAAAGTCCATGATAAATCAAGAAAAAGTGCCAGAAAGGGCCACAGCAGAGATGAAGGTGCAGTGGGGAAAATCTTCTAAGGTTCCTCACACCCAAGGTGGTAAATCAGATGCGCTTACCAGATCCCATTGACCGCTATTACAGCAGTCAAAAACGGCACAGGGAAATTGGAGGGATCCCCACAACCTCAGCTTAATGGCTCCGATGGGCGACAGATGGTATCTCAGGATTCAGAGAGAAAAAAACAATCCATCGCGTAATACAGTCTCAGCAATGCACCCATCAGCAACGATAGCCACTGATCTCCTCTGCCGCCAATTTCTGAAGTGTATTCTCTCTACGTCTTATCAAATGCAAGTCTTGTCTGCATCTGAGATCAGATTTCCCTGTGCCGTTTTTGACTGCTGTAATAGCGGTCAATGGGATCTGGTAAGCGCATCTGATTTACCACCTTGGGTGTGAGGAACCTTAGAAGATTTTCCCCACTGCACCTTCATCTCTGCTGTGGCCCTTTCTGGCACTTTTTCTTGATTTATCACGGACTTTTTCCTTGGCTTTGGACTTTATGCATTTTTTTATCTCAATATATGTCCTTAATTAATTTTGGGATATTGGAGTCTAACATTGTTTATATTCACTTTGCACTATTAGTTTTGATCATTTTATTAACTTATTTCACAGGTTTATAATATGTTTTAGCGCTGCATCTCTTTTGTATTATCATCTTTGGAGGGATTTGGAGACTAGATCTCGATGCAGGCTGCTTGAATTTCATTACACTGTATATATATTTATTTGTTTCACCTTAAGCGCAGCTTTCACCATTGTTTTTGCCAACAGTAAAGTTAACCCAATTTTTTTGTATAATATAAAAGATGATGTAGCACCGAGTAAATACTTCAAAATTGCGCACACTGGAATGGCGCCAAACTTCGGTACTTAAAAATCCCTATAGGCAGCACTTTAAAGAAATTTAACGGTTACCAGTTTAGAGTTACAGAGGAGTTATGGAGCTAGAATTATTGCTCTCACTTTGATGTTTGAGGCGATACCTCACATGTGTCAATCAGTGCAGCTTATCAGTGTCCATCAGTGCCCATCAGTGCAGCCTATCAGTGCAGCCTATCAGCGCCCATCAGTGCAGCCTATCAGCGCCCATCAGTGCAGCCTATCAGCGCCCATCAGTGCAGCCTTTCAGTGCCCATCAGCACAGCCTATCGGCGCCCATCAGTGCAGCCTATCAGTGCCCATCAGTGCAGCCTATCAGTGCAGCCTATCAGCGCCCATCAGTGCAGCCTATCAGTGCAGCCTATCAGTGCCCATCAGTGCAGCCTATCAGTGCCCATCAGCACAGCCTATCGGCGCCCATCAGTGCAGCCTATCGGTGCCCATCAGTGCAGCCTATCAGTGTCCATCAGCACAGCCTATCAGCGCCCATCAGTGCAGCCTATCAGTGCCCATCAGTTCAGACTATCAGTGCCCATCAGTGCAGCCCATCAGTTCCCATCAGCACAGCCTATCAGTGCCACCTATCAGTGCCCATCAGTGCAGCCTATCAGTGTCCATCAGCACAGCCTATCAGCGCCCATCAGTGCAGCCTATCAGTGCCCATAAGTGCAGCCTATCAGTGTCCATCAGCACAGCCTATCAGTGCCCATCAGTGCAGCCTATCAGTGTCCATCAGCACAGCCTATCAGTGCCCATCAGTGCAGCCTATCAGTGTCCATCAGCACAGCCTATCAGTGCCAATCAGTGCAGCCCATCAGTGCAGCCCATCAGTTCCCATCAGCACAGCCTATCAGTGCCCATCAGTGCAGCCTATCAGTGCAGTCTTACCTGTGCCCATCAGAGCAGCCTATTAGCGCCCATCAGTGCAGCCTATCAGTGCCCATCAGTGCAGCCTATCAGTGTCCATCAGCACAGCCTATCAGTGCCCATCAGTTCAGACTATCAGTGCCCATCAGTGCAGCCTATCAGTGCAGCCTATCAGTTCCCATCAGCACAGCCTATCAGTGCCCATCAGTGCCACCTATCAGTGCAGCCTATCAGTGTCCATCAGCACAGCCTATCAGCGCCCATTAGTGCAGCCTATCAGTGCCCATAAGTGCAGCCTATCAGTGTCCATCAGCACAGCCTATCAGTGCCCATCAGTGCAGCCTATCAGTGCCCATCAGTGCAGCCTATCAGTGTCCATCAGCACAGCCTATCAGTGCCCATCAGTGCAGCCTATCAGTGCCCATCAGTGCAGCCTATCAGTGCAGCCCATCAGTTCCCATCAGCACAGCCTATCAGTGCCCATCAGTGCAGCCTGTCAGTGCAGTCTTACCTGTGCCCATCAGAGCAGCCTATCAGCGCCCATCAGTGCAACCTATCAAGTACAGCCTATCAGTGTCCATTAGTGCAGCCTATCAGTGCAGCCTCACCTGTGCCCATCAGTGCCGCCTATCAGTACAGATCAGTGCCACCCGATCAGTGCAGCCCATCAGTGAAGAAGCAAAATTTTATAGCAGAAACTAAAACTTTTTTTTCAAAATTTTGTCTTTTTTAGTTTATTTAGCAAAAAATAGCAAAAATATCAACCAGAGGTGATTAAATACCACCAAAAAAGAGAGCTCTATTTGTGTGAAAAAATGATAACAATGTCATCTGTGTACAGTGTTACATGACTGAGTAATTGTCATTCAAAGTGTGAGAGCGCTGAAAGCTGAAAACTGGCCTGGGCAGAAAAGGGGGGGGGTGCCCGGTAGGCGGGTGGTTAATACCGCTTTAAGAGCGGCATAGAGGGTTCAATTACATTGCGAGCAGACCCGCGATTCACTGAGTGTTGGCACCAAACTGCGCAAGTCCCCTCCCCCACTCTTTCTTGGATTGAACAGCCACCAGCTTGCCGATGATGGAACCCACCACTATATTGTGTCCGGTCCCCCCCCCCCCCCGGGCCATCGCCCTGCTCACCACATCCCCGGCAGGGGGTCACAATATTTAGGAATGAAGGAACGTCCGCACACGGAATGCATATTTTCCCGCACTTTCCTGGACCTTTGCAGGATCTCGGTGACTTGTGACATGACGGAATTCCTCAGCGTGGGGCGCCGCACACAAGAGAAGATGTTCTGTACTCCTCATTTCTGCACATCATTTGTCCCCCGTCTGCCCTTCCCCCCCTCCTCTCTCCCCAGGGAGCACCGCAGAGTTGGGACCTCCTCCCCCAGGTATACAAAGTCCACAGCATTCACCTTCCACCACCCAGAAGAACCAAGGTGCCCTCATTAATATACCCGCCTCTCCCTATGTCCCCTCCATAGCTCTGCCCAACCGGGCACACTTCCAGATGGCGCCCCCCAGTACTCCCATCAGAGGACCCCACTACAGGACCCGCATCTGAGGACCAAGTTCTGTACCGCTCCCGCCTGGGTCTTCAGCCCCAATAACCACCCATTCACACTTTGAATGACAATTACACGGTCATCTAACACTGTACCCAGATCACATTTTTATCATTTTCTTCACACAAATAGAGATTTATTTTGGTGGGGGTTTAATCACTGCTGGAGGGGGGGGGGGGGGGTTATTTTTTGCTAAACAATCAAAAAAAGAGCGAAAAAAATAAAAATAAATTAACATCCTTTTTTATAGTTTGTTGATGTGCGCTGATGAGGCTGCACTTTTGTGCACTGATAAGGCAGTACTGATAGGTGGCATGGATGGGCACTGATAAGGCAGCACTGATAGGTGGCATTGATGGGCACTGGTAAGGCAGTACTGATAGGTGGGATTGATGGGCACTGATAGGTGACACTGATAGGCACTGATAAGGCAGTACTGATAGGTGGCATTGATGGGCACTGATAAGGCAGTACCGATAGGTGGCATTGATGGGCACTGATAGGTGGTACTGATGGGCACTGATAAGGCAGCACTGATAGGTGGCACTGATAAGGCAGCAATGACAGGTGGCATTAATGGGCACTGATAGGTGACTCTGATAGGGCAGTACTGATAGGTGGCATTGATGGGCACTGATAAGGCAGTACTGATAGGTGGCATTGATGGGCACTGATAGGTGGCATTGATGGGCACTGATATGTGGCACTGATAGGTGACATTGATGGCACTGACAAGGCAGGACTGATAGGTGGCATTAATGGGCACTGATAAGGCAGCACTGATAGGTGGCATTGATGGGCACTGATAGGTGGCACTGAAGGGCACTAATAGGCAGCACTGACAGGTGGCAATGATGATTGGGCACTGATTGACAGTACTGATGGACACTGATAGGTGGCATTGATGAGCACTGATAGGTGACACTGATGGGCACTGATAGGTGGCACTGATGAGGCAGTACTGAATGGCACTAATAGGCAGCACTGACAGGTGGCACTGATGATGAGGCACCGATGGGCACTGGTGAACAATGGTAGGTGGCACTGATGATGAGGCACTGATGGGCACTGATAAGGCAGCACTGATAGGTGACATCGATGGGCACTGATAAGGCAGTACCGATAGGTGGCATTGATGGGCACTGATAAGGCAGTACTAATAGGTGGCATTGATGGGCACTGATAGGTGACACTGATAGGGCAGTACTGATAGGTGTCAGTGATGGGCACTGATAGGCACTGATAAGGCAGTACTGATAGGTGGCATTGATGGGCACTGATAGGTGGCGCTGATAAGGCAGTACTGATAGGTGGCATTGATGGGCATTGATCGGTGACACTGATAGGCACTGATAAGGCAGTACTGATAGGTGGCATTGATGGGCACTGATAAGGCAGCACTGATAGGTGGCATTGATGGGCACTGATAAGGCAGTACTGATAGGTGGCATTGATGGGCACCGATAGGTGGCATTGATGGGCACTGATAAGGCAGCACTGATAGGTGGCATTAATGGGCACTGATAGGGCAGTACTGATAGATGTCAGTGATGGGCACTGATAGGCACTGATAAGGCAGTACTGATAGGTGGCATTGATGGGCACTGATGGGTGGCATTGATGGGCACTGATAAGGCAGTACTAATAGGTGGGATTAATGGGCACTGATAGGTGGCGCTGATAAGGCAGTACTGATAGGTGGCATTGATGGGCATTGATAGGTGACACTGATAAGCACTGATAAGGCAGTACTGATAGGTGGCATTGATGGGCACTGATAAGGCAGCACTGATAGGTGACATTGATGGGCACTGATAAGGCAGTACCGATAGGTGGCATTGATGGGCACTGATAGGTGACACTGATAGGTGGCATTGATGGGCACTGATAGGTGGCACTGATGGGCACTGGTAAGGCAGCACTGATAGGTGGCACTGATAAGGCAGCAATGATAGGTGGCATTAATGGGCACTGATAGGTGACACTGATAGGGCAATACTGGTAGGTGTCATTGATGGGCACTGATAGGTGACACTGATAGCCACTGATAAGGCAGTACTGATAGGTGGCATTGACAGACACTGATAAGGCAGTACTGATAGGTGGCATTGATGGGCACTGATAGGTGGCATTGATGGGCACTGATATGTGGCACTGATAGGTGCATTGATGGGCACTGATAAGGCAGCACTGATAGGTGGCATTAATGGGCTATGGTAGGCACTGATAAGGCAGTACTGATAGGTGGCATTGATGGGCACTGATAGGTGGCATTGATGGGCACTGATATGTGGCACTGATAGGTGACATTGATGGGCACTGATAAGGCAGCACTGATAGGTGGCATTAATGGGCTATGGTAGGCACTGATAAGGCAGCACTGATAGGTGGCATTGATGGGCACTGATAGGTGGCACTGAAGGGCACTAATAGGCAGCACTGACAGGTGACAATGATGATTGGGCACTGATTGGCAGTACTGATGGACACTGATAGGTGGCATTGATGAGCACTGATAGGTGACACTGATGGGCACTGATAAGGCAGCACTGATAGGTGGCATTGATGGGCACTGATAGGTGGCACTGATGAGGCGGTACTGAATGGCACTAATAGGCAGCACTGACAGGTGGCACTGATGATGGGCACTGATTGGCAGTACTGCTAGTCACTGATAGGTGGCACTGGTGGGCACGGCTTAGCGGCAGTGGCTGTCCGTGTGCGAGACCGATGTCCCTTGTCAATGATCCGGTATTCGGCTTGTGTTTTCTCCTCATGTTCTCACCGTGTGGGAAAAAAAAGCAGATTATCGGCTTCTGTTTCCATCACATGATCAGCTCTGATTTGCTGACAGCTGATCACATGATAAAGGGCCGATCTGTGATCAGCCGAGTCACAGGGGGCGCGCAGGCAGTGCGAGCACGGGAGGACCTCCATTCACGCCCTCCTGGCTATTAAAGCCCTCGCGGTAGTTGTCTTTTGGCTATAGCGCGGACTTCACGTGGTTGAGGGCCCTTGGACAGCAGCTCACTACATCTGTCACAGCTCTGGGGTGTTTGGCTTCCATGCCCCTTCTCACTAGGCCCCTCCCACACTGGCATATATATGGACAATAACTCCACCCATTACATTACTAAGGAGGGACTTGAAAGGGGACCTAACACCCAATTACAGAATTTCCTATACTATAGTATACTATACTGGGAAGAGAGCCATCTAGTGGCAGACAACCTCAGTGCACCTGTCAACACACTAACAATGTTGGCATGCAATATTTCTGTTTTTGGTTTGTTTATTTATTTTGCAGCATCGCATGAGATAATAAGAGTCAATTCATCAACATAAAATATCCAATGTGAAGTAAATACCACCAAACAAAAAGATACATGGTGGGAACCCCTCATAATGGGCACAGCGGGTGTACAGACCCGGGAACTCAGCACAGGGATGGTGGGAACCTCTCATAATGGGCACAGCGGGTGTACAGACCCGGGAACTCAGCACAGGGATGGTGGGAACCCTTCATAATGGGCACAGCGGGTGTACAGACCCGGGAACTCAGCACAGGGATGGTGGGAACCTCTCATAATGGGCACAGCGGGTGTACAGACCCGGGAACTCAGCACAGGGATGGTGGGAACCCCTCATAATGGGCACAGCGGGTGTACAGACCCGGGAACTCAGCACAGGGATGGTGGGAACCCCTCATAATGGGCACAGCGGGTGTACAGACCCGGGAACTCAGCACAGGGATGGTAGGAACTCCTCATAATGGGCACAGCGGGTGTACAGACCCGGGAACTCAGCACAGAGATGGTGGGATCTCCTCATAATGGGCACAGCGGGTGTACAGACCCAGGAACTCAGCACAGGGATGGTGGGAACCCCTCATAATGGGCACAGCAGGTGTACAGACCCAGGAACTCAGCACAGGGATGGTGGGAACCCCTCATAATGGGCACAGCGGGTGTACAGACCCGGGAACTCAGCACAGGGATGGTGGGATCTCCTCATAATGGGCACAGCGGGTGTACAGACCCGGGAACTCAGCACAGGGATGGTGGGAACCCCTCATAATGGGCACAGCGGGTGTACAGACCCGGGAACTCAGCACAGGGATGGTGGGAACCCCTCATAATGGGCACAGCGGGTGTACAGACCCGGGAACTCAGCACAGGGATAGTGGGAACCCCTCATAATGGGCACAGCGGGTGTACAGACCCGGGAACTCATTTGATAAAAGTTTGCGATTTGGGGGAATTGAGTTATTTATCCAAAAAGATTATATCCGGCCAGCTAGGCTCTTGAAGTATATAATCGTTTGAGATTGTACAATCAGATTGCACTGTGTATGGCGAGTTCACTTTTATCGATGTAAAATCTGTCCAAACACACAAAGTGTCCGTTGTGGGTGGAGTGCCCCTTTAGTAGAATTCCCGGGGGTGTGTCCTGACTCCTCTTCCTATGTTTTCCCGTCTCTCAGGCAGCCAATGCTAAGTTGTGTGCTATGCGGGCTCCCCCCCCCCCCCTCCCCCCCTCTCCTCCTCCTCCTCCTCCTCCTCCCTCATCTCCACCCTCCTTCCTCCCTCTCCTCTCTCCCTCAAACATGGCGAAGTCCTATGATCATCTCTTCAAACTTCTTCTGATCGGGGACAGCGGGGTCGGGAAGACGTGTTTGATCGTCCGCTTCTCCGAGGACAGCTTCAACAGCACCTATATCTCCACCATAGGTGAGCCTCCCCTCCCCCCCCACCCCACAACTTATGTCCGCATTCCCCAAAAAAAAAAAAAAAAAATAAGTCGTGTCCCGTCCTGCCTGACTTCACACAACGCTGCGATTGTAAGCTCTGTGGGTCAGACTTCGATCTCTCTCGATATCCGCCTCCAGTCTGCTGCGCCGTCCCCGGACCTGCGGCCAAAAGGTTCATTCAAAAAGATTGCCGACCCTGTTTTTTTTTTTTTTCGGAAGATAATTATTTGTCTTAAAAAAAAAATCTTTCCGATTGGACCCGAAAACGTACAGCGCGGTGGGTTTAATAACGTCATCGATCCCGCTACCGATCAGCCTGACCGATCGAGGGGACCGCCTTTGCGTATTTACTGCGGTTGAGTGAACGTTTTTTTTTTTTTTTTTTTCGCCTGGTTTGGCTGAGATTCGGAAAACCCCTCAGTAGGTCAACGACCTTCGTAAAATCACCGCGCCGCATTTCATAATCCTGTCCGCACTCTCATATAATATATATATTTTTGATTCATTTTTTTTTTTTAAATTCTTTATTATCATTTTTTAATTTTTAAGATATTGAATTTTACTTCATACACTTTTTGTCGGAAATCTCTCCGGCCAGTTTGTTTGACTCTTCCCAGTCAGTTTGGTGGAACCTCTCAAGTCGCTTTTTTCGCTCTCAGTCTTTGATTGATTTGTCGGAATCTCTCTTTGGTCAGGTTTGTTTAAATCTATTTTGTCGGATTCTCTTGGGTCAGTTTTTCAGACTCTGTCCAGTCGGTTTGGTGGACTCTCTATTTGGTCGGTTTGGTGAAAACTCTCGAGTCAGTTTTGTTGGAATCTCAGTTCAGTTTTGTTAGAATCTCTATTTGGTCGGTTTGGTGGAATCTCTTTCTGGGGTCAGTTTGTCAGACTTTCTGAGGTTGGTTTTGGTGGAATTTCTCAGGGGTTGGTTTTGGTGGCATCTCTCTGGGGTTGGTTTTGGTGGCATCTCTCTGGGGTTGGTTTTGGTGGCATCTCTCTGGGGTTGGTTTTGGTGGAATCTCTCTGGGGTCGGGTTTGTCAGACTCTCTCTGGGGTCGGGTTTGTCAGACTCTCTCTGGGGTCGGGTTTGTCAGACTCTCTCTGGGGTCGGGTTTGTCAGACTCTCTCTGGGGTCGGGTTTGTCAGACTCTCTCTGGGGTCGGGTTTGTCAGACTCTCTCTGGGGTCGGGTTTGTCAGACTCTCTCTGGGGTCGGGTTTGTCAGACTCTCTCTGGGGTCGGGTTTGTCGGACTCTCTCTGGGGTCGGGTTTGTCGGACTCTCTCTGGGGTCGGTTTTGGTGGAATCTTTCTGGGGTCGGTTTTGGTGGAATCTCTCTGGGGTCGGTTGGTCGGACTCTCTACTTGATCGGTTTTGTTAGAATCTCTACTTGATCGTTTTTGGTGGAATCTCTCTGGGGTCAGTTTTAGTGGAATCTCTCTGGGGTTGGTTTGGCGAAATCTCTCGAGTCAGTTTTGTTGGAAACTTTCAGGGAGGTTTTGTTGGACTCTCAGGTCAGTTTTGTTTTGAATTTCTCTGGGGTTGGTTTTGGTGGAATCTCTCTGGGGTTGGTTTTGGAATCTCTCTGGGGTCGGTTTTGTGAAACCTCTCTGGGGTCGGACTCTCTGGGGTCGGTTTGGTGGAACTTCTCTGGGGTCGTTTTGGTAGAACCTCTCTTTGGTCGGACTCTCTGGGGTCGGTTTGGTGGAACCTCTCTTTGGTCGGACTCTCAGGGTCGGTTTGGTGGAATCTCCCGAGTCAGTATGTTGTCTGAGATCTCCTTGTGATGTGAGGTGGGTTCCCGGTTGTTGTGTCTCTCGGTGTATCTCTTCATCTTCTCTCTGATGTGACATCATCCGGTTACTTTGTTTCCATCTTTGTTATCAGATGATTCTCTGCGCCGTCTGCTGTCATTGTCATTCTTCAGCTTCTGTTTTGTGGATCTCTCGGTGGTTTGGAAGCAGCTGATGAATTCTTGTAAAAAAAAAAAAAAAAAAAAAAAATCTGAACAGCGGCGGTCTCTTTTTGTTCACTGTCCCACTATTCAGAGCTTCGCCGCTTGTTTGGGATTAAAGTCTTTTCTGCTGATCAGCGTTTTCCTCCAGAGTATTCAAAGCCAAAATTTTGTGTTTTCTGTGTTGTGTTCTTTTTTTTTTTTTGGGTCATTGATGTCCCATTGGGGAGATTTCCCTTCACTTCCTGCCCCATAGACCCAACAGGAAGTGAGAGGAAATCCCTGGTTGTCGGCAGAATTAGTGTCACCAATGAAAGATTGTTTGTTTTTTTTCTCTAATCCTGTTGTAGTGACACCCAAAATTTAGAATTTTACTTTCGCCGGCGGGATCCTAATCCCTCTCCACTCCATCCAAAAAGTTAAAAGTTTTTTGCCTTTTAGTTACACTGCAAGAGCAAAGTGTCCCCCTTAGAAAGTTGTCACCAGATCAAGTGTCCCCGTTGGACCATTTCCCTTTTTTATTCCTGTTACGGTGACAACTGTAACACTTTGGATTCCTCATCACTTCCTGTTTTGGTGTCACCCAGACAAATGTAAAAGAAAAAAAAAATCTTCCTAATGGGGATATATAAAAAAAAAAATCGGACGAACATTTAACCCTTTCACACGCCATCCAAAATATTGGGGGAAAAAAATCAATTTGCGCAAATTTTTGTCTTTTTTTTTTTTTTTCTTTTTTCTAATTTAAAAAAATGTACTCCTAGTTTGGAATATTCTTTCATTAATGGTGGATGGTGTGCGACGATCCCCTACGACTTCAGCGATATTCACGCGGTCGGTAGGATTGCGAACGGCATGTATTTGTTTTTGAAACCGCAGGGAATTTTTTTTTTTTTTGCCTCTGTAAAAGTTTGGGGGGCTGGGGAGGGTGGTTAGTCAGCGCGGCCAGCCGGTCACTTTCCCGGAGCGCAGAACGCACATCAGATGCTTCCTCATTGTCACCGCCGGGGCACGGGGTGATGTCATCGCACAACAATGGCAGGAACACGCGCTTCTTCTCATCACTTCACCGCTCCAATCAGAGCTCTTCCTTCCTCCCCCCCCCCCCCCCCCCCTTCCCAAACCAGGGATGAGCTAACATGACCATCATCGCTTCACCAGAATTTTGCTAAAATTCTTAAATTTAGCTACATTTTGTGACAGAATGAGCCTGAATCAGAGGAGGGGGGGGCAAAATATAGTTTTGTTTTTTTTTTTAACAAAAAAAAGTAAAAACCCAGAAAAAAAAAAAAATCTGGGTATTTACTTTTTTTTGTTGATTCGGGCTCATTCTGTCACAATTTTTTTTTTTTTTAATTAATCAATTAATTTATTTAGGCAAAATGCAATAATAAAACGCACACAAGAAAAAAAGAAGAAAAGCACTTTGCAAAGCAACATGGAAAAATATTCTTACACTACACAAAAAAAAAAAAGTTTTCCTATGTTGCTTGGCAGAGGATTTGTGTATTTTATTATTTAGTGTTTTTTTCCATCCCCCCCCAAAAAAAAAAAAACAAGAAAAAAAGAAGAATGCTAATACAATAGGTAAAAAAAAAAAATACAAATATACTTTTGTGCGCTTTTGTTTTTTGGGTTTTTTTTTGTTTTTTCTGTAAAAATAAATAAAAATAAACCTAAAATAACAAAATACAGCAAACAGTAGATGGTCGACCAATATCGAAATACCTGGGTGATTCTAAATACAAAACATTTGTATCATGCAGCAGGAGGAACCATTCAATTATCTTAAGACAACGAAGAGGATAAAAAAAAATGACGCCAGAAAAATTCTTATTTTTTTTTTTTTTTTTTTTGTGGATAATTTAATAATAAAACGCACACAAAAAAAAAAGGCACTAGCAATATGAAAACAATATGAAAAATATTCTTACATTACACATACGCACATTTAAAAAAAAAAAGAAATACTAATACAATAAGTAAAAACATACAAATATATTTTTGTGCGCTGTCGCTTTTTTTTAATTTTATTTATCTTACCTCTTTTTTATCCTGTAAAGAAAAAAAAAATACAGCAAACAGTAGATGATCAGCCAATAGCTAAATACCCGGGTACAGAACATTTGTATCGCGGAGGACCATTTGATTATCCTAACACAGCAAATTAGGCAAAAAAATTTGTGCGAGAAAAATTCCATTTTTATTTTATTTATTTATTTAAATTTTTTTGGCCAGTCTGCTGAATTTAAAATGCTTGTCTTTTGATGATTGGTCGGCTGAATTTTGGTACCTTGTGTCTACATTCGTCAGACGGCCTGAGGTTAAACATTGGTCAGACCTCCCCCGGCTAACGTCACCTATCACCGCCGTGTGGAATGTCATCGTCTACAGAATTCAGGATGTACTGAATGACCCCCTTTTTCCCCACACTTCACCGCCTCGCTTTCCTGCGCCCCCCTTTCTAATGCATTTCTGGTGGTCACAGCCCCGTAGCAGCTGGGTGCACAGTGCAGGTCATGATGGTTATGATACATAACTCTGATTGGTCATAGTGGTGACTGGGGGGGGAGAAGTCCATTATTTTTATTATTTATTTATTTTTTTGTAATTGATATTATTATTATTAATAAATATATATATATATATTATATATAATATAATTTTTTTTTTTTATTATTATTACAACGGGGTCAATTCGCTAAAAGTTAAATTACGGCTAAAAAGAAAAGGCGGTAAAATAACGCTTGCGGTAAATCAGTTGTGAAAGTGCAATTCACTAAGAATTTTGCGTTAAACACGGAATGCGGTATTTGTCCGATTTAGCGGTAATTTACCGCATTGAGCTAGTTGACTCATTAGCTGTCAATTAAAAATGATGAAGAAAAAACAGCGTGGGGTCCCCCCCCCCCCCCAATGCATACCAGGCCCTTCAGCTTTGGTATGGATTTTAAGGGGAACTCCACACCAGAATTAAAATGTAAAAAAAAAAACGGCGTAGGGTCCCCCCCCAAAATCCATACCAGACCCTTTATCCGAGCATGCAGGTTAGGAAAGGGGGGACGAGTAAGTGCCACCCTCCTCCTAAACCATACCAGGCCACATGCCCTAAACATGGGGGGGGGGCTCCTTTGGGACGGGGCTCCATCATGTTGATGGGGGACAAGGGCCTCATTCACACAACCCTGGTCAGTGGTTGTGGGGGTCTCGTGACGTCACTGACCCAGCATGCACCGGTCCGTGTCGTAACAAGGGGGGCGGCGCCAACAAGTGGCCCCTGCCCTTACCTATTTAAGAACTGTTAGACGGCAAAGCCAGCCGTCCTTGCGAGCGTAGCTTTTTTTATTTTTTATTTTTTTCGGGTGCGGTGGGCGGCGTGATTGACAATGGATTTACATCGGGGGACATTCTTTTATTTATTTTTTTATTAAAGGAGTTGTCAAAAACTGACTCTGTGTTTTACTTACTTTTTGACACTTTTTTTGGTGAATGGGTATAATGTACTCAATACTCATTTACATGGGGGGGGGGTGTTAATCTGGGGCCCCAGATCTCGGATAAGCCCCCTGCTGCAGACCCCCACAAACACCGGCCAGGGTTTTGGGGATGAGGCCCTTGTCCTCATCAACATGGGGACAATGTGGTGTGGGGGGGGAGGCAGAGCCTTCCCATCCAAACAACTCACCCCCCCATGTTGAAGGCAGGTGGCCTGGTATGGTTCAGGAGGGGGGGCGCTCATCCCCCCCCCCCCCCCTTCCTGACCTGCCGAGCTGCATGCTCGGATAAGGGTCTGGTATGGATTGGGGGGGACCCCACACTTTTTTTTTTTTTTTTTTTATAATTTTTAATTGTCAGCATGTTTATTACATTCAGCTGTTACATATACATTAGTTCCGCAAAATTGTTATATATAATATTATATATATTTTTTTTATAATATTACTATTATTTTTTTCTATGAATTGGACTTAATTTACCACATGCAATCATTTATGCAAATGCGTTGCATGACTGTGTTATGGCATGCCAGATCTGAAGGGCCTGGTAGGCATTGGGGGGGACCCCACACCATATTTTTAATTTTTTTTTTTTTTTTTTTTTTTAATAATTTTTATTGTCGGCATGTTTCTTGCATTCAGCTATTACATATACATTCATACAGCATAATTTTTTAGATATTTAGATATAGATATTTTTTTTTAAATAGTTTTTTATGAATTGGACTTAATTTACCGCATGCAATCATTTATGCAAATGCGTCGCATGACTGTGTTATCACATGCAGTAAACGTTCCTGAATTGACCCCCGTTACCTTTTTTTTTTTCTAATTTTTTTTTGCTTTTCGTTTTTTTTGCAGGGATCGACTTTAAAATCCGGACCACGGAGATCCAGGGGAAGAAGATCAAGCTGCAAGTTTGGTGAGAAAATGCTTTCCCCTCCCCCTCCCCCTCCCTCCACTAGGCTGCCGAGCCTACAGGATTCAGGTTTTCATGCCGTCACTCACCCAGAATGAGACCGGACTCATCCAATTGGCAAGGAGGTCGCTAATGCCCAATGATAGATTGGGGATCTCCCTGCCAATGGATGAGTCCAGCCTCATTCTGGGTGGGTGACGGCATGAAAACCTGAATTTTAGTTGGCCGTCTGCTTTCCTAGAACTCGGACAGCTGCTAAGTAGCAAAAAAACAAAACAAAACAAACTTTCTTTAAAACTGGCTTTATAACAGTTGTTGGCATTTGCAGAGGACTTTGCTCTGTCCCTATCAGTCCCTTCCTCCTGTTTTATATCATTTGGGTGAAAGCCATAATATAATAAAAATATATGTCCTCCTACCAGGCTACAGGGGGGGGGGGGGGGGGGTGGCTAGGTGGTAATTCAAGGCTTCGGGTGGCAATAACAAACCTGCCCAACCCCCCTATGTGGAAGTCTACACTGCTTTCTTTTCTCCTTTGTTACATCCCAGTGCTGCAGATCTCCTGCGCCCTCTTTGCAGCCACTTCCTGTCTTCATACACTACAGTGATGGCTGCCACAGCATTTCTCAGGGCGGGATCCCCCGATGGTGACACCAGGGGGCAATGTCTGTGTAATAAGTGCTGATCTACAGTCACTTGTAGTCACCATGAGAAGCACCTGTGTTGGGGTGACAACACTGGAGCGCAATGGGGGGGGGGGGGGGGGGACAGAGTGTTGTCACCCTATAGCAGGAGCATTTCATTGGTTGGGCTACAGATATGACGATCTCTCTCTCTCTCTCTCTCTCTCTCTCTCTCTCGTCTGAACACAATGTGCGGAATTCCGCCGGGGGGGGGGGGGGGGGGGGTGTATTTGTTTGGTGGCAGCTGTGCCTGGAGCAATATCGGGGAGGATTGCAGAACAAATAATAATTGTCACCAATGTGTGCACCGTCATCGTGTCTGCTTGAATTGGGTGTACCGGCTCCTCCCCCTGGAATGAAGCAGCTTCCTCCCTGTTTTCCCCGCACACTGTGAGCTTCTCACAATGTGTACTAGAAGCTGCAGCAAGTCAGACAGAGCCCCGCCTCATTTCCTGGCTGGAAAACCTCCAGCATCATCTAGCTTTTTCCTGACTGTCAGCCTGAGTGTCCCTGGCCCCTCCCCCTTTCATCAAAGCTGGGAGAAAAGGGGCAGAAGGGGGGGCACGTGCCCCAGTCTCAGTTCCACAGCCTGACTGTCCCTAGCCCCGCCCCTTTCATCAAAAGTGGGACAAAGGGGGCACGTGCCCCAGACTCGGTTCCACAGCCTGACTGTCCCTGGCCCCGCCCCCTTTCACCAAAGCTGGGGTAGAAGGGGGGCACATACCCCAGTCTCAGTTCCACAGCCTGACTGGCCCTGCCCCTGGCCCTTTCATCAAAGCTGGGACACAGGAGGCAGAAGGGGGGCACGTGCCCCAGTCTCAGTTCCGCAGCCTGACTGTCCCTGGCCCCGCCCCTTTCATCAAAGCTGGGACACAGGATGCAGAAGGGGGGCACGTGCCCCAGTCTCAGTTCCGCAGCCTGACTGTCCCTGGCCCCGCCCCTTTCATCAAAGCTGGGACACAGGATGCAGAAGGGGGGCACGTTCCCCAGTCTTAGTTCCACAGCCTGATTGTCCCTAGCCCCACCCTTTTCATCAAAGCTGGGACACAGGGGGCAGAAGGGGGCACGTGCCCCAGTCTCAGTTCCACAGCCTGACTGTCCCTGGTCCCGCCCCTTTCTTTAAAGCTGGGACACAGGGGGCAGAAGGGGGGCACGTTCCCCAGTCTCATTCCACAGCCTGACTGTCCTTCGCCCCGCCCCTTTCAATATTTGGATTTCGATTCTGTCAATCATGGAGGCTGTGTCCCATGTGGGCATTACCTATGCAAATATGGCGTGCTTAGGAACGCCCACTCCTTTAAATGGACACCCGCCCATCGAGGCATTTTGATATTTGCATAACTCCTCCCACTGCTTGCATTAGGACTGAGGAGTACTGTAATGTAATCAGGAAGCTATGTACTGGCCCCTCCCACCAGCCAAGATCTGCCCGCCCCCGGGGGTAAAAGAACGACATCGGCCGGTTGTATGTGGGGAGAAATTGTTTTATGAATGAGTGACGCTCGATATTTATACAACATGTCCTCTCCTCCTCCTCCTCCTCCAGGGACACGGCCGGCCAGGAGAGATTCAAAACCATCACTACGGCGTATTACCGGGGCGCCATGGTGAGTACCGCACCGGACTCCGAGCATTAACCCCTTCACCTCTCCCCCTCCTCCTCCTACACCTACACCCCTATGGAACCGAACAATGTGTACATTCCTGTTTTTCGGCTTCTTAATTCAGTAATAACGTTTTTATTACCAGGATTATAAATAATACATCAGCTGTCTGAGCAATGTTTATAAACAATGTTCTCTCTCTCTCTCTCTCTCTCTCTCTCTCTCTCTCTCTCTCTCTCTCTCTCTCTCTCTCTCTCTCTCTCTCTCTCTCTCTCTCTCTCTCTCTCTCTCTCTCTCTCTCTCTCTCTGTTACTTTGTATCTCTCTGTCGAAAATCTGTTTATAAACATTGATCAGGCGGGAGATAGAGCGATACAAAGGAACATTGTTTATAAACATTGTGTCAGATGGTCGGTGATATTACATCTTCCACGGCTGCTGTATTATTTAGGGGTGGGGCCGCATTTAAACTGATTCTTTGCAGCACCGGTGACTCGGTATCTCCACGTCTTTCAGGGGATCATCCTGGTCTATGACATCACAGATGAGCGATCGTTCGAGAATATTCAGAACTGGATGAAGAGCATTAAAGAGGTAAGCTTGGCCTATTGGGGGAGGGGGGGTGATGTCAAATACTCATCCCATTGCAGCCAATTAGAATTCACCCCAATTACATTTTTACCCACCACTGACCTCGACCCCCCCCCCCCCCCCCCGCCGGCCCTCCACCCCATCGACATAGAGCTGCCACCCCTTCCGTCAGCCTGATTTTTAGCTTTCAGTTGGCAGCCAGCAACCCCCCCCCCCCCATTGTAGGTAATGAGGCTTATCAGTTGTGGGTGGAGCTATGTGGGCAGTCCGTCGCGTCACATGACAGGTGGTGACGTCACGCCATCTTGTTTTTTTTTGTTTTTTTTGTCTCTGGCAGAATGCGGCTGCGGGGGTGGAGAGGATGCTTCTGGGGAACAAATGCGACATGGAGAGCCGGAGGAAAGTCCAGAAGGAGCGCGGCGAAAAGGTAAACGCACGACTTTCAAAGGGGGAGGGGACTGAAGATGCTTCATATGGTGGGGTGGGGGGGTGCACACCTGCTGAAACCCGACATCAGGGTTTAGGGTGAAGGTGGGGGGAGGGGTGGCAGCTCTGTAACATTTTCTTGTTCTGTTTTCCGCAGCTCGCCAAGGAACACGGGATCCGTTTCTTCGAGACCAGCGCCAAGTCCAGCCAGAACGTGGACGAGGTAAGACGTTGTGCCTGCTCTGCTCCAGCATGAGCCTATGGAAGGGGGCGGGGCTACAGGAACAATGTTTTAGAGGGTGAATTTCGGGGGGACCCCCACACCAATTTTTTTTCAGGGGGGGGACCCCACACCAATTATTTTTTTTTTGTTTGGGCGCGGGGTTCCCCCAATGCCGCCGCTGACCGTCTTTTTTTTTCCCTGTTTTTGTTTCCTCAACAGTCATTCAACTTTCTGGCCACAGACATCCTGATGAACATGACGCGGAGGGCGGTAAGTGCTGATTGGACGCCGGTCACATGACCCCTCCCCTCTGAGTCCCACGGCTGACCCCCCTTTTTCTCTCTCCTTATCCCGCAGGGTCACGGCATGAAGGACCCGGTGGATTTAAAGAGCCCCACCAAGAAGGGAAGCAGCAAGTGCTCGCTGGTGTAAGGAGCGGAGTGCCCCTTTATGCCGCCGTCGTATCAGAGACTTTAGATTCCAATAAGAGACAATTTGGTGGCCCCGCCCTCCATGGGGTGTCATTTCCCCCCCCCCCCCACATTGTTTGGTTTAGATTAAAGAACGCTAACGAGGGGGAAGCTGCCACCTCCTGCGCCTCAGAGCTCCGCCTCCGCTAATGTCCGCCATGTTGTTACAGATTTTAAAGGGGGGCTCCCCTGAGAGAAATATGGCCGCCATCTTCGGCTTCCACTGTATTCAGGACTCCCGAGTCGAAGGATGACCATGACAGCCGGGGATCCGCATTCCTTTTTACGAGATCATTTCCTCTTCTGGAAGAAGTTTGATACATTGCGGCGGATCCCCTCCGACGCCGTTGGCGGTACCCAATCCCTCTCTTGTGCCGGTATAAGTTCTTGAAGTATCCACCGCACCCAATGGGAAACATTCCTATTCCCCCACTTTTAAGGAAAAACCGCCTGAACATTCCAGATGGATACTTCAAGAGCCTGGAGAGGAAGAACGATCGCCATGACTACTACGTACGGAGGTGGCACCCTAAAAAACTGTCAGCGGAGGACGAAACTCGGCAGGAAGTGCTCCACCCAAAATCCGTGATTGCAGTATTATTTTTTTGGGGGGGGGTCATTAAGTGGCACCCCGCTTCCAAGACTGTGAGCCTGTCCCCAGAAATGACGGATTTCTATTGGAGGATCAGAGGGGATGGGGGCGGGCAGCTGTTACAGGAGGGTCCAGGGAAGTGCCCGGTGCATGCTGGGAGTTGTAGTTCCAAGATTTGGAGGATTGTGCAGGTTCCGACGAACTGATTGGATTGAAAATGAAGAGTGTTGCTTTTCTTCGGCCAATGAGACGAAGCGAAAAGGGAAATCGGGCCACCAATGAGTGTATCTGCCACTAATGACAGCTTTTCTCCCACACGGCCAATCAGGGGCCGCCTCCTATTTTTCTCCTAGAAGTGATCGTCTGGCAGCAAGCTTTTCTGAGGCTTTTTATAAATCTTACCTTATATGGGCGGAAGGCTCTGATTGGTGGAAAACTTTTCTGAGACTTTATAAATCTTACCTTATATGGGCGGAAGGATCTGATTGGTGGAAAACTTTTCTGAGACTTTATAAATCTTACCTTTATATGGGCGGAAGGATCTGATTGGTGGAAAACTTTTTTTTTTTTTTTCTTCTCTAGAATTGGAGGCGGAGCTAACGTCCCATTGGTCGGATCGCTAGTTTTGGTTACTGTACAATGCATCTTGTTAACATGTTTATGTCTTTCTATGAGGAAAATACAATTTTCTAACATTTTGTTACTCTGTGTCTCTTCATTTCCTTCACCTGGAAATCCGGGGAGCCCAAAATGCAACCAAACCCCCCCCCCCAATGCACAGAGGTAAATCGAAAACCCGCTCAGACCATTAGACAAAACACATTTCATGTTGGATGGAGCGGGGGAGGGGCAGAACTTCCCCTTTTTTACCGGTGACAACTGCATCAACTCATTTTATGTATGGGTGTCACAGGGACAGGAAGTGAGGAAAAAGTTCACCAATGGGGGGGGTCACAGGTAGAAGTAAAAACTCTTCCCCCCACTCCATCCTTAACCAAAAACAAAAAATCTTTTGGCTGGTGTTGGGCTGTTCACTGCTTGGTGCAGGAAGTGATGTCACCCAATTTCCCTGAAATCAGTGAGTATGACGGACATCTGTAAGGTGGAAACCAGTTAGTATTCAGTGGCAGTCTGTGGTCACGTGATCTATTCTTACAGAAAAAAAAATGGCAGCTGAACGGTCACAGTGGAAGTTCAAAATATCTTATTTCCAACAAAGAGGACCTGTTAGACCCATAGACCTATAAAAAGGACCTGATAGACCTATAAGGAGGACCTGATAGACCCATAGACCTATAAGGAGGATCTGATAGACCTATAAAGTGGACCTGATAGACCCATAAGGAGGACCTGTTCGACCCATAGACCTATAAGGAGGATCTGATAGACCTATAAAGAGGACCTGTTAGATCCATAGACCTATAAAGAGGACCTGTTAGACCCATAGACCTATAAAGAGGACCTGATAGACCTATAAGGAGGACCTGTTAGACCCATAGACCTATAAGGAGGATCTGATAGACCTATACAGAGGACCTGTTAGACCCATAGACCTATAAAAAGGACCTAATAAAGAGGACCTGTTAGACCCATAGACCTATAAAGAGGACCTGTTAGACCCATAGACCTATAAAGAGGACCTGATAGACCTATAAGGTGGACCTGTTAGACCCATAGACCTATAAGGAGGACCTGTTAGACCCATAGACCTATAAGGAGGACCTGTTGGACCTGTTAGACCCATAGACCTATAAGGAGGACCTGTTAGACCCAAAGACCTATAAAGAGGACCTGTTAGACCCATAGACCTATAAAGAGGACCTGATAGACCTATAAGGTGGACCTGTTAGACCCATAGACCTATAAGGAGGACCTGTTAGACCCATAGACCTATAAAGAGGACCTGATAGACCTATAAGGTGGACCTGTTAGACCCATAGACCTATAAGGAGGACCTGTTAGACCCATAGACCTATAAGGAGCACCTGTTAGACCCATAGACCTATAAAAAGGACCTGATAGACCTATAGGGAGGACCTGATAGACCTATAAAGTGGGCCTGTTAGACCCATAGACCTATAAAAAGGACCTAATAGACCTACAAAGAGGACCTGTTAGACCCATAGACCTATAAAGAGGACCTGATAGACCTATAAAGAGGACCTGATAGACCTATAAGGAGGACCTGTTAGACCCAAAGACCTATAAAGAGGACCTGATAGACCTATAAAGAGGACCTGATAGACCTATAAGGTGGACCTGTTAGACCCATAGACCTATAAGGAGGACCTGTTAGACCCATAGACCTATAGGGAGGACCTGATAGACCTATAAAGTGGGCCTGTTAGACCCATAGACCTATAAAGAGGACCTGATAGACCTATAAGGAGGACCTGTTAGAGCCATAGACACTTTAAGGAGGACCTGTTGGACCCATAGACCTATAAAGTGGGCCTGTTAGACACATAGACCTATAAGGAGGACCTGTTGGACCCATAGACTTATAAAGAGGACCTGATAGACCTATAAGGAGGACATGTTAGACCTATAAGGAGGACCTGTTACACCCATAGACCTATAAGGAGGATCTGATAGACCTATAAAGAGGACCTGTTAGACCCATAGACCTATAAAAAGGACCTAATAAAGAGGACCTGTTAGACCCATAGACCTATAAAAAGGACCTGATAGACCTATAAAAAGGACCTGATAGACCTATAAGGAGGACCTGATAGACCCATAGACCTATAAGGAGGATCTGATAGACCTATAAAGTGGACCTGATAGACCCATAAGGAGGACCTGTTCGACCCATAGACCTATAAGGAGGATCTGATAGACCTATAAAGAGGACCTGTTCGATCCATAGACCTATAAAGAGGACCTGTTAGACCCATAGACCTATAAAGAGGACCTGATAGACCTATAAGGAGGACCTGTTAGACCCATAGACCTATAAGGAGGATCTGATAGACCTATACAGAGGACCTGTTAGACCCATAGACCTATAAAAAGGACCTAATAAAGAGGACCTGTTAGACCCATAGACCTATAAAGAGGACCTGATAGACCTATAAGGTGGACCTGTTAGACCCATAGACCTATAAGGAGGACCTGTTAGACCCATAGACCTATAAGGAGGACCTGTTAGACCCATAGACCTATAAAGAGGACCTGTTAGACCCATAGACCTATAAGGAGGACCTGTTAGACCCAAAGACCTATAAAGAGGACCTGTTAGACCCATAGACCTATAAAGAGGACCTGATAGACCTATAAGGTGGACCTGTTAGACCCATAGACCTATAAGGAGGACCTGTTAGACCCATAGACCTATAAGGAGCACCTGTTAGACCCATAGACCTATAAAAAGGACCTGATAGACCTATAGGGAGGACCTGATAGACCTATAAAGTGGGCCTGTTAGACCCATAGACCTATAAAAAGGACCTAATAGACCTACAAAGAGGACCTGTTAGACCTATAAAGAGGACCTGTTAGACCCATAGACCTATAAAGAGGACCTGATAGACCTATAAAGAGGACCTGATAGACCTATAAGGAGGACCTGTTAGACCCATAGACCTATAAGGAGGACCTGTTAGACCCAAAGACCTATAAAGAGGACCTGTTAGACCTATAAAGAGGACCTGATAGACCTATAAGGTGGACCTGTTAGACCCATAGACCTATAAGGAGGACCTGTTAGACCCAAAGACCTATAAAGAGGACCTGATAGACCTATAAAGAGGACCTGATAGACCTATAAGGTGGACCTGTTAGACCCATAGACCTATAGGGAGGACCTGATAGACCTATAAAGTGGGCCTGTTAGACCCATAGACCTATAAAGAGGACCTGATAGACCTATAAGGAGGACCTGTTAGAGCCATAGACACTTTAAGGAGGACCTGTTAGACCCATAGACCTATAAAGTGGGCCTGTTAGACCCATAGACCTATAAGGAGGACCTGTTGGACCCATAGACTTATAAAGAGGACCTGATAGACCTATAAGGAGGACATGTTAGACCTATAAGGAGGACCTGTTACACCCATAGACCTATAAGGAGGACCTGTTAGACCCATAGACCTATAAAAAGGACCTGATAGACCCATAGACCTATAAAGGGGACCTGTTAGACCCATAGACCTATAAAGAGGACCTGATAGACCTATAAGGAGGACCTGTTGGACCCATAGACCTATAAAGAGGACCTGTTAGACCCATAGACCTATAAGGAGGACCTGTTAGATCCGTTTTATAGGTCTAAGTGTCTAACAAGTCCTCTTTATAGGTGGAACAGGTCCTCTTTTATAGGTCCAACAGGCCCTCTGTCCTCTTTTATATGTCCAATAGGTCATCTTTATAGGTCTAAGTATCTAACAGGTCCACTTTATAGGTCTAGCAGACACTTAGAACTCTAAAGAGGACCTTTTCCACCTATGACTAATTCATAATTTAAAAAAAAGAGGCCTCCGCTCCTTAGATTTCTGCACGGAGGACCTCCAAAAAATCTGAACTGAGGCTGAGAAGTGCGGCTGCCTTGTGTGTACGGAGTTCATTTTTTAAAAATATACTTTACATTGGTAACAGGTCCTCTTTGCTGGCACACATGACTCAGTCTTACTTATTCCTTGAAGCTGAAGTTTAATCTGCTTATATTTCCCCTTCCCTGGCACCTAAGCCATGATAAAGTGGCCTCTTGGTCATTTCAGCATGCCGTATGTGCCCAATCAATGGGTGACAGTTCAGGGAGGTTTCACACTTTAGAAAAGTATTGTCTCCGTCAAGCAAACCTTCAGACTTCATTTGTAGCAACTGATAAAATATTCGATTCCCCAGGATGATCATTTTCCAGTATTGGGCAATAATGATGACATCATAGGTCAGCTGACAGGTGAGAGGCCTTGTAACTGCGACATAAAATGTGGTGGGCGGCAGTTCCTGTTGTGTCCAGAGGAGGGCGCCCTGCGGGATATTCTAACAATGAGCTCAGTGACTCAACCGCCGCAGTTCCACCTATGGCCACACGGGGGCGGGCTCTAAACATACAATTATGAATTATCACCATAGCGTGTATTTATTCTGATAATTATTTAGTTTATAATTTTTATAATAATATTAAAATATAATGTTAAAATTGTTATATTAATATTATTATTTATTGTTATTATACAGGAATTATATAGCGCCAACAGTTTGCGCAGCGCTTTACAACATGAGGGCAAACAGTACAGTTACAATACAATTCAATACAGGAGGAATCAGAAGACCTATTATTGATAATAAATATTTATTATTATTATTTACTATTAGAAGAGCACCCCTTATATAGCATTTAGAATTTTTTTTAAAAAAAAAATTATAATGCATTTTAATATTCATTACTGAAGTGAATGTACAGAAGCACTGCCTGAATTGTCAGTACTATATACTGTAAGTGCGTGAAAAAAAAAAAAGTTAAGATAAAAACATAACATACATGAATATAAAAAAAAAAAGTGGGGATGACTCCACTGACACTGCCTGAAATGTCAATGCTATAGAAAAACCTATAAAAGAAAAATGCAAAACCTACATAAATCAAAACAACAAAATACAAAATGAGGCCGACTCTAATGACACCGCCTGAATTCTCAGTTCTATAAAAATATAAATAAATAATAAAACAAAAACAAAAATGGGCAGACTTGATGGGACCATGGCTGAATTGTCAATGTTATATAAATATCTGCCAAAAAGTAAAAAAAAAAAGAAAAAATGGAGCTAACTCAATTGACCGTGTCTGAATTGTTGATGCTATATAAATACCTGTAAAAAAAGGTTACAAAAAAAACCCAAACACATATATAAATAAAAAATAAAAATAAAAAAAAGAAGCAGACTTGATCAACACTGTCCGAATTGTTGGTTCTATACTTGTATAAATAAATGAATAAAAAAAATAAATATATATATATATATCTATACTGGTATGGGATCTATACCAGTATAGATCCCAACCCATTACCCAGTCCATACCAGTATAGATATCCAACATGGGATTTTTTATATATATTATATATATATATTTTATATATATATATATATATATATATATATATATATATATATATATACTGCTCAAAAGAATGAAAGGAACACTGAGAACACACATCAGATCTCAATGGGGAAAAAATCCCATGTTGGATATCTATACTGGTATGGACTGGGTAATGTGTTAGGACTGTAGAGGTCTGTGTGGCCCTCCATGGATATGTCTCCCCTGACCATCACCGACCCACCACCAAACCGGTCATGCTGAACGATGTTACAGGCAGGATAACGTTCTCCACGGATTTTCCAGAACCTTTCGCATCTGTCACATGTGCTCAGGGTGAACCTGCTCTCATCTGTGAAAATCACAGGGCGCCAGTGGTGGACCTGCCAATTCTGGTGTTCAATGGCAAATGTCAATCGAGCTCCACACCCCTCCCCCCTCTGTGTACACCCCTCCCCCCTCTGTGTACACCCTTCCCCCTCTGTGTACATCCCTCCTCCTCTGTGTACACCCATCCCCCCTCTGTGTACATCCCTCCCCCTATGTGTACACCCCTCCCCCTATGTGTACACCCCTCCCCCTTTGTGTACATCCCTCCCCCTCTGTGTACACCGCTCCCCCTCTGTGTACACCCCTCTCCCCTCTGTGTACACCCCTCTCCCCTCTGTGTACACCCCTCCCCCTCTGTGTACACCCCTCCTCCTCTGTGTACACCCCTCCCCCTCTGTGTACACCCCTCCCCCTCTGTGTACACCCCTCGCCCTATGTGTACACCCCTCCCCCTCTGTGTACACCCCTCCCCCTCTGTGTACACCCCTCCCCCCTCTGTGTACACCCCTCTCCCCTCTGTGTACACCCCTCTCCCCTCTGTGTACACCCCTCCCCCTCTGTGTACACCCCTCCCCCTCTGTGTACATCCCTCCCCCTCTGTGTACACCCCTCCTCCTCTGTGTACACCCCTCCCCCCTCTGTGTACACCCCCCTCCTCTGTGTACACCCCTCTCCCTCTGTGTACACCCCTCCCCCTCTGTGTACACCCCTCCCCCTCTGTGTACACCCCTCCTCTGTGTACACCCCTCTCCCTCTGTGTACACCCCTCCCCCTCTGTGTACACCCCTCTCCCCTCTGTGTACACCCCTCCCCCTCTGTGTACACCCCTCCCCCCTCTGTGTACACCCCTCCTCCTCTGTGTACACCCCTCCCCCTCTGTGTACACCCCTCCCCCTCTGTGTACACCCCTCCTCCTCTGTGTACACCCCTCTCCCCTCTGTGTAACCCCTCCCCCTCTGTGTACACCCCTCCCCCTCTGTGTACACCCCCCTCCTCTGTGTACACCCCTCTCCCTCTGTGTACACCCCTCCCCCTCTGTGTACACCCCCCTCCTCTGTGTACACCCCTCTCCCTCTGTGTACACCCCTCCCCCTCTGTGTACACCCCCCTCCTCTGTGTACACCCCTCCCCCTCTGTGTGCACCCTTCCCCCTCTGTGTACACACCTCCCCCTCTGTGTACACCCCTCCCCCTCTGTGTACATCCCTCCCCCCTTTGTGTACACCCCTCCCCCTCTGTGTACACCCCTCCACCTCTGTGTACATCCCTCCCCCTCTGTGTACATCCTTCCCCCCTTTGTGTACACCCCTCCCCCTCTGTGTACACCCCTCCCCCTCTGTGTACATCCCTCCCCCTCTGTGTACATCCCTCCCCCCTTTGTGTACACCCCTCCCCCTCTGTGTACATCCCTCCCCCTCTGTGTACACCCCTCCTCCTCTGTGTACACCCCTCCCCCTCTGTGTACATCCCTCCCCCTCTGTGTACATCCCTCCCCCTCTGTGTGCACCCTTCCCCCTCTGTGTACACACCTCCCCCTCTGTGTACACCCCTCCCCCTCTGTGTACACCCCTCCCCCTCTGTGTACATCCCTCCCCCCTTTGTGTACACCCCTCCCCCTCTGTGTACACCCCTCCACCTCTGTGTACATCCCTCCCCCTCTGTGTACATCCCTCCCCCCTTTGTGTACACCCCTCCCCCTCTGTGTACACCCCTCCACCTCTGTGTACATCCCTCCCCCCTTTATGTACACCCTCCTCCTCTGTGTACACCCCCCTCCTCTGTGTACACCCCTCTCCCTCTAAGTACACCCCTCCCCCTCTGTGTACACCCCTCCCCCTCTATGTACACCCCTCCCCCCTCTGTGTACACCCCTCCTCCTCTGTGTACACCCCTCCCCCTCTGTGTACACCCCTCCCCCTCTAAGTACACCCCTCTCTCTCTGTGTACACCCTCCTCCTCTGTGTACACCCCTCTCCCTCTAAGTACACCCCTCTACCTCTGTATACACCCCTCCTCCTCTGTGTACACCCCTCTCCCTCTGTGTACACCCCTCTCCCCCTCTGTGTGCACCCCTCCCCCTCTATGTACACCCCTCCCCCCTCTGTGTACACCCCTCCCCCTCTGTGTACACCCCCCCCCCCCCCTGCTACTTACCTGACCAGACCAATATCTCTGGAGTTTTATTGACCTGAACCTAATACTCTGATTACAAAGTGTTCCTTTCATTTTTTTGAGCAGTATATATATATACACACACACAGTATATATACAGTATTATAGATTTTAAAAAACTGAGCTGACTCAATGACCGCTTTGTGAATTGCCGGTGCTTTATATATATGTATATAAATACTTGAAAAAAAGGAAGGTACAAATTAAAAAACATAAATATATAAAACACAAAGAAAAATGTCAGAGACTTGGATGGAGCACAGAGTCATGTTCTGATGAAGGATCTGCACACAGAGTTGTCTGTTTACAAAGAGGTGAAATCCATTCTCCGCTCCATTCCCCGGCATTCACGGAGGAGATCGTTCTTGTGTGTCTGTGTATGAAGCGGAGTCGATTGCTTCTCCTTCTGAGGAGTGAAGAGATCTACAAACACCTCCAACACTGGAGAACGGCCCCCAATACTGGAATCTGGTGAGACTTTCCGAGATTACAGGACCAGAAATTCACCGAAACACCGAGATGTCCGTTCATTAAGTATGATAAATTATCACCGATTAGAACACTGAATGTTACTACAATAACCAGACCCCCTACATTATATATATATATGTATACACATAAATATGACAGGGGGACATGGTTACAGTATTGGGGGGTCTGAATGAGGTAAAAGGGTAGTTAATAATTTTCCCCTCCCCCCTCGGATCTCCCGGGATTCTCTCTTCACTCCCCGATTCTCCACCTCTGATCCGGTGAATCTGGGATGTGAATCTGACTCGGATCGCCGGTGAAGCGCTGAGATCGCAGCTTCATAAACTGGCCGTTTCTGTGTCAGTCAATGAGGATTCTCGGTGTGCGGAGATCGTCAGCGGGAGATCATGTGATCACCGCTTCATAAACGGACACCATAATGACAGTAAGCTCTGTGACCCAGCTGCTGTAGTCCCACCTGTCCCCACGGAGGGCGCTCCGAACCCAAGCTGACCATTATAGAGCTCCTTGCTGCAGCAGCTGCCGTTACTCTAGTGGCCACCCGAGGGCGCTCCGCCCCCCATCCTCACCATTACAGGCGCAGCTCCTCCTGCGGCCACACGGTAGCGCTCTCCTGACTCCTCATACCGGAAGTAGACGCTCCGTGTTACCGGGCGGAAGGCGGTGAGTTGTCCGGAGAAGTCGGAGATGGAGGCGGCGGGGTGGCTGCTGAGAGCCGTCATCGTTCTGTTCGTACACAGGTCAGTCCGAGCCGCTTCTCCTCTCCCCTGGGCGGCCGGCGCCCATCGCGGCTCTTCTATAGTCTACACACCGCGTACTGAGAGTGCGATTCCCCGCAGTGACCGGCAGGTGGCGCACACGTGTTCTCTATATCGGTGACCACCAGATGGCGCCCGTTCCCCCACATTGTATATTATACATGGACCGCACTTCTCTCACACCGCCACCAGATGGCGCGTGTTCCCTGCATTGTATATTATACGCACTTCTCTCACACCGCCACCAGATGGCGCCCGTTCCCCACATTGTATGTTACACATGGACCGCACTTCTCTCACACCGCCACCAGATGGCGCCCGTTCCCTACATTGTATATTATACGCACTTCTCTCACACCGCCACCAGATGGCGCTCGTTCCCTGCATTGTATTATATATACACCAGCTGAATATAGAGGGCTGTACTTCTCTACTACCACCACCAGGGGGCGCCGAGATACAATGTCCAGGCTGTGGCTGGAGTGTGTCACAGCGACTAATGTTCCCCTGGAGTGTGTCACAGCAATTAATTTCCCCCCTGGAGTCTCACGGTGATTGTTGTCCCCTCTGGAGTGTGTGACAGCGATTGGTGTCCCCCTGGAGTGTGTCACAGCGATTGGTGTCCCCCTGGAGTGTGTCACGGCGATTGGTGTCCCCCTGGAGTGTGTCACGGCGATTGGTGTCCCCCTGGAGTGTGTCACGGCGATTGGTGTCCCCCTGGAGTGTGTCACGGCGATTGGTGTCCCCCTGGAGTGTGTCACGGCGATTGGTGTCCCCCTGGAGTGTGTCACGGCGATTGGTGTCCCCCTGGAGTGTGTCACGGCGATTGGTGTCCCCCTGGAGTGTGTCACGGCGATTGGTGTCCCCCTGGAGTGTGTCACGGCGATTGGTGTCCCCCTGGAGTGTGTCACGGCGATTGGTGTCCCCCTGGAGTGTGTCACGGCGATTTGTGTCCCCCTGGAGTGTGTCACGGCGATTGGTGTCCCCCCCCCCTGGAGTGTGTGACGGCGATTGGTGTCCCCCCCCCCCTGGAGTGTGTGACGGCGATTGGTGTCCCCCCCCCCTGGAGTGTGTGACGGCGATTGGTGTCCCCCCCCCCCTGGAGTGTGTGACGGCGATTGGTGTCCCCCCCCCCCTGGAGTGTGTGACGGCGATTGGTGTCCCCCCCCCTGGAGTGTGTCACGGCGATTGGTGTCCCCCCCCCCTGGAGTGTGTGACGGCGATTGGTGTCCCCCCCCCCTGGAGTGTGTGACGGCGATTGGTGTCCCCCCCCCCCCTGGAGTGTGTGACGGCGATTGGTGTCCCCCCCCTGGAGTGTGTGACGGCGATTGGTGTCCCCCCCCCCTGGAGTGTGTGACGGCGATTGGTGTCCTCCCCCTGGAGTGTGTGACGGCGATTGGTGTCCTCCCCCTGGAGTGTGTGACGGCGATTGGTGTCCTCCCCCTGGAGTGTGTGACGGCGATTGGTGTCCTCCCCCTGGAGTGTGTGACGGCGATTGGTGTCCTCCCCCTGGAGTGTGTGACGGCGATTGGTGTCCCCCCTGGAGTGTGTCACAGCGATTGGTGTCCCCCCTGGAGTGTGTCACGGCAATTGGTGTCCCGGCGATTGGTGTCCCCCCTGGAGTTTGTCACGGCGATTGGTGTCCCCCTGTGGAGTGTGTCACGGCGATTGGTGTCCCCCTGTGGAGTGTGTCACGGCGATTGGTGTCCCCCTGTGGAGTGTGTCACGGCGATTGGTGTCCCCCTGTGGAGTGTGTCACGGCGATTGGTGTCCCCCTGTGTGTCACGGCGATTGGTGTCCCCCTGTGTGTCACGGCGATTGGTGTCCCCCAGTGTGTCCCATGTATAGTGTCCCCCCCCCAGTGTGTCCCATGTATAGTGTCCCCCCCCCCCCAGTGTGTCCCATGTATAGTGTCTCCCCCCCCCCCCCCCCAGTGTGTCCCATGTATAGTGTCTCTCCCCCCCCCCCCCCCAGTGTGTCCCATGTATAGTGTCTCTCCCCCCCCCCCCCAGTGTGTCCCATGTATAGTGTCTCTCCCCCCCCCCCCCCCAGTGTGTCCCATGTATAGTGTCCCCCCCCCCCCCCCAGTGTGTCCCATGTATAGTGTCCCCCCGCATCCCTCCCCAGTGTGTCCCATGTATTAGTGTCCCCCCAACCCAGTGTGTCCCATGTATTAGTGTCCCCCCAACCCAGTGTGTCCCATGTATTAGTGTCCCCCCAACCCAGTGTGTCCCATGTATTAGTGTCCCATCAGTTTTGGGTAATTATTATTCATTTCCTCTCAGGTGGGCGGAGTCATCTCAGGTTCAGGAAGGAAGCCCGCCGGGGGAATCCGGTAAGTGTTGCACCATGTGGGGTGTTGGGCGGTCTCCGGTGGCGGCGGGGTGCTCCTCTCACCTCCTCCATCTTGTGTATTGCAGAGACCCCGGCGGTGACCCCGTGTTGGAGGACCGAGGAATTCACCGTCTCCAAAGATTGCTACAACTGTAACCAGTTTGATACGGTGAGTGTCCCTCCGTGGCTCCGCCCCCCCTGGTGCTTCCTCCACCCTTCCATCTGCACAGTAGATCCTGTATGGGGAGTGTCTTCAGGGCGATGGGCGGGGCTGTGTGTGATCAGCTGACCTGTGGTGGAAGTTTTGCTCAGTAGGCCCCACCTACAGCGCTCCCCCCATCCCCCGCACGCAATGACGGTTTCTCTTTCCCTTCCAGAAAGCGGTCAGTCAATGCGTCGTCACCGGATTCATCGAGCAAGTCAGCTGCAGCCCCTCCAAGAAAGTGGAATACAAGAGGTAAGAGAGTGGGGGATGGGGAGCTTAGAAGGAGCCATTATAGCCTATCAGGAAACGGCTGCAGTTCTGTGTATTAATCCGCTGCGAAGGAGAGTTGGAGGGGGTGGGGCCTCCAGCCAAAGGCACTAAGCCGGTGGAATGTGGGTGGAGCTGTCTATGGCTCCGCCCAGTGCAGTCCCAAAGCTGTCATTTAGTGAGGGAACCTTTTTTGGAGGTTATTTTAGACTGTCAGCTCTTCTGCCAAGTGGCGCATCCAGAAACAGAATCACGGTTAAGCCGCCAGTCCCGGGGGCGGGATTTCCTTTGGCCTTAAAGACAACCTGTCTGGGTAGATGTACAGGAGGAGCCTATGCTGATTCTGGGAGGGGCACTCTGAGCAGGGGTGGGGCACTGTGGGGGCGGGTCATATGTAAAAATGTAGTCCTGATGACACTACTTTTACTCTCGGAAGTGAGTGGGGGGGTATAATTGCTGCTCACTTTGATATTGTCTCCGCCCTCTTTCAGCTGCCGCTCAGTCGCCATGGAGAAGAAGGTCTTCTGGGAGTTTGTGGGGATCACGATGGCGGCCGCCGTGGTCTTGGCTTTGGTGGTGGTGATTCGGCAGAGGATGCTGGACCGGAGGGCCCTGGAGAAAGTGCGCAAGCAGATCGAGTCCATCTGATTCTCGGCGCCGGACGCTCGGGCTGCAGACTTTTCCTCGCCGTTATAGAGGAGGGACACGCCCACCTTCTGACCAATCCCATTCCTGGAGCTGCAGCAGTGATATGTCAGTTATGAGTGGAGCCCTCTACTGGCTTCCTCTATGTCTGAGGACTCCACCGGTGACCCCTCCCACCTTTGTCCCCAGCGTTGTCACCAATGAGGAGTGTCTAGAGCCTCTTCACCAGGGGGGCCCCAGACTTCTCCATCAGGACTCCCAGGGGGGAGGGGGGTAAATTGGACGCTCGTTCTGTGATATTTGGACTTTCAATGTATTTATTATAGAAACTGATACAGTGTTGAAGTTTTATATTTTTAGGAAAATAAAAAAAACTTTTAATTTTATTATTTATTTCTTAAACACATTTCTTCACGTTGCTCAACACCACCATTGTGAAAGCTCCCAGTGTGGAGTCATGTGATCGCTCCCAACCAATGTAATAAAAGCTCCCAGTGTGGGGTCGTGATTGCTCACAGCCAATGTAGTGATATTCCCAGTGTGGAGTCATGTGATCGCTCCCAACCAATGTAATAAAAGCTCCCAGTGTGGGGTCGTGATTGCTCACAGCCAATGTAGTGAAATTCCCAGTGTGGGGTCATGTGATCGCTCCCAACCAATGTAATAAAAGCTCCCAGTGTGGGGTCGTGATTGCTCACAGCCAATGTAGTGAAATTCCCAGTGTGGGGTCATGTGATCGCTCCCAAGCAATGTATTGAAAGCTCCCAGTGTGGGATCATGTGATCGTTCCCAGCCAATGTATTGAAAGCGCCCAGTGTGGAGTCATGTGATCGCTCCCAACCAATGTAATGAAAGCTCCCAGTGTGAGGTCATGTGATCGCTCCCAACCAATGTAATGAAAGCTCCCAGTGTGAGGTCATGTGATCGCTCCCAACCAATGTAGTGAAAGCTCCCAGTGTGAGGTCATGTGATCGCTCCCAGCCAATGTAGTGAAAGCTCCCAGTGTGGGGTCATGTGATCGCTCCCAAGCAATGTATTGAAAGCTCCCAGTGTGGGATCATGTGATCGTTCCCAGCCAATGTAGTGAAAGCTCCCAGTGTGGGATCATGTGATCGCTCCTAACCAATGTAGTGAAATTCCCAGTGTGGGATCATGTGATCGCTCCCAACCAATTTAATGAAAGCTCCCAGTGTGAGGTCATGTGATCGCTCCTAACCAATGTAGTGAAAGCTCTGTGTGGGGTCATGTGATCGCTCCCAACCAATGTAGTGAAATTCCCAGTGTGGGGTCATGTGATCGCTCCCAACCAATGTGGTGAAAGCTCCCGGTGTGGGGTCATGTGATCGCTCCCAGCCAATGTGGTGAAAGCTCCCAGTGTGGGGTCATGTGATCGCTCCCAGCCAATGTGGTGAAAGCTCCCAGTGTGGGGTCATGTGATCACTCCCAGCCAATGTGGTGAAAGCTCCCAGTGTGGGGTCATGTGATCACTCCTAGCCAATGTAGTGAAAGCTCCCAGTGTGGAGTCGTGTGATCGCTCCCAACCAATCTAGTGAAAGCTCCTGGTGTGGGGTCATGTGATCACTCCCAGCCAATGTAGTAAACGCTCCCAGTGTGGAGTCATGTGATTGCTCCCAGCCAATGTAGTGAAAGTTCCCAGTGGGGGGTCATGTGATCGCTCCCAGTGTGGACTCATGTGACCGCTCCCAGTCCATGTAGTGAAAGCTCCCAGTGTGGGGTCAGGTGATCGCTCCCAACCAATGTGGTGAAAGCTCCCAGTGTGGAGTCATTGCCTATTTTTGCCTGGGTGCAACAGTCCCACTGACACCAATGATTTGGGGGCTATTCTCATCTCTGGGGGCCACTATTCCATTGACACCAATGATTTGATGTTTATTCTCTCCTGGGGACCACTATCTTTTGACACCAATGATTTAAAGGGGGGGGGGGTCTGGTCTTGGCTGGGTGCCACTGACACCGATGATTTGGTTGCTATTCACCCCTGTCTGACAGACACCAGTGATTTGGGGGCCACTATCCCACTGACACCAGTGATTTGGGGGCCACTATCCCACTGACACAAGTGATTTGAGGGCCACTATCCCACTGACACAAGTGATTTGGGGGCCACTATCCCACAGACACCAGTGATTTGGGGGCCACTATCCCACTGACACAAGTGATTTGGGGGCCACTATCCCACTGACACAAGTGATTTGGGGGCCACTATCCCACAGACACCAGTGATTTGGGGGGCATTTGTTATCTATAGTGACTTCCTTTTGATCCCTATTTCCCTTTCCATACTTCTACAACATTTTTTCCCAGTTGGGCCATGGAAGGTTCTGGAAGAATGTACCGGGCCCCGGTCTCACTAAAGTTGGTGAATAATGATGACACCATGAAAGCGATCGGACCGCCGTGTGTAAATTTACCGTCTTGTGTTGGGTTGAGTGATCTGATTGATTAAAGTGATAGATTATTGATCATGCAGTGAATAGATACAGTGTACGCAGTGGGTGAAATAAGTATTTGATCCCCTATCAATCAGCAAGATTTCTGGCTCCCAGGTGTCTTCTATACAGGTAATGAGCTGAGATTAGGAGCACTCTCTTAAAGGGAGTGCTCCTAATCTCAGCTTGTTACCTGTATAAAAGACACCTGCCCACAGAAGCAATGAATCAGATTCCAATCTCTCCACCATGGTCAAGACCAAAGAGCTGTCCAAGGATGTCAGGGACAAGATTGTAGACCTACACAAGGCTGGAATGGGCTACAAGACCATCGCCAAGCAGCTTGGTGAGAGGGTGATAACAGTTGGTGCGATTATTCACAAATGGAAGAAACACAAAATAACTGTCCATCTCCCTCGGTCTGGGGCTCCATGGAAGATCTCACCTCGTGGAGTTCAATGATCATGAGAACGGTGAGGAATCAGCTAGGGCTGGGAAAAAAATCGATTTAAATCTTGAATCGAGTTGATAGGTCAAATCGATTCAAAATTTAAGCAAATCGATTTTTTTTTTCACCGCGCCGGTCCCGAGGCGCTGCGGGCATAAACTTTTAGGCGAGGCCGCGGCTTCGGCCTAGTCCGCGGCTACGGCCGGACGCCACGGACTAGGCCGAAGCCGCGGCCTCGCCTAAAAACTCATGCCCGCAGCGCCTCCGGACCGGCGCTGACACCGCGCCGGGCCTGAAGAGCTGCGGGCAAGGAGTTTTTAGGTGAGGCCGCGGCTTCGACCTAGTCTGCGAGGCCGGATGCCGCGGACTAGGCCGAAGCCGCGGCCTCGCCTAAAAGTTTATGCCCGCAGCGCCTCTGGACCGGCGCGGTTTCCTAAAAAAAAAAAAAACTCGATTCGAATCGTGAATCGAGTTTTTTCTTAAGAGAATCGAAGATTTTTTTTTTTTAAGAAAATCTCCCAGCTCTAGAATCAGCCCAGAACTACACGGGAGAATCTTGTCAATGATCTCAGCTGGGACCATAGTCACCAAGAAAACAATCGGTAACACACTACACCGTGAAGGACTGAAATCCTGCAGCACCCGCAAGGTCCTCCTGCTCAGGAAAGCACATGTAGAGGTCTGTCTGAAGTTTGCTAATGAGCATCTGAATGATTCCGAGGAGAACTGGGGGAAAGTGTTGTGATCAGAAGAGACCAAAATCGAGCTCTTTGGCATCAACTCAACTCGTCGTGTTTGGAGGAGGAGGAATGCTGCTATGACCCCAAGAACACCATCCCCCACCGTCATACATGGAGGGGGAAACATTATGCTTTGGGGATGTTTTTCTGCTAAGGGGACAGGACAACTTCACCGCATCAAAGGGACGATGGACGGGGCCATGTACCATCAAATCTTGGGTGAGAACCTCCTTCCCTCAGCCAGGTCATGGATGGGTCTTCCAGCATGACAATGACCCAAAACACATGGCCAAGGCAACAAAGGAGTGGCTCAAGGAGAAGCACATTAAGGTCCTGGGGTGGCCTAGCCAGTCTCCAGACCTTAATCCCATAGAAAATATGTGGAGGGAGCTGAAGGTTCGAGTTACCAAACGTCAGCCTGGAAACCATAATGACTTGGAGAAGATCTGCAAAGAGGACAAAAAACCCTCCTGAGATGTGAGCAAACCTGGAGACCAACTACAAGAAATGTCTGACCTCTGTGATCGCCAACAAGGGTTTCTCCACCAAGTCATGTTTTAGGAAGGGGGTCAAATACTTATTTTCCCTCACTGTAGATGGACAGAACCTTCCCGTGTATGGCGGGGATATCATTGGACGGTCCATGTGTCTCCTCTCACCCACCCATAATAATCGGCTCTCTGTGCCCCTCTTATCTCAGGTGGATTGTTTATACCACCAATGATAATCCCCTCTTATCACACAGTCTACAGATTTATCATCCTCATCTCAGACGTCAATGATACAAAGTATTTATTTCCTCCCCTACAATAATCCCCCCCGCAGGGCGGACACCATCTTCGCTCCTCTACAATAATCCCCCCGCAGGGCGGACTCCATCATCGCTCCCATCAGAAGCCTCATCATCCGTATCAGATTAGCGCTCCGGAGATCAGCTCACCCGGCAGGATTGTCTTCTCATTCATGGCCGCCCCCTGCCCCAGGGCTACGTCCCCGGAGATTGGCGGCTGTTGGGGACGCTGTCTCCGATCGCTGATAAGCGGAGCGCGTCGGTCCGTGCGCTCGTCTCTCTTCCAACATGGCGGAAAGTTCTGTAAACTTCACGCAAGTCGCAGAAGAAGCGTGGGGCCGGCCGCCCCGTCTCAGAGGCATCTCAGGAAGAATTGGTTGCAGACGCTTCGTCTGGGGCAGTCGCAGAGCTTTCCGATCCGGAGTCCGCGCTTTACCGCGCACGCGTCTCCCATGATGCACTGCGAAAGAGAAGGCGTGCGAGCGAACGTTAGCTGTGTGGTGATGTCATAGGAAGGGCGCTACAATGTTCTCTGTACAGCGCTGCGGTATATGTCAGAGCTATATAAATGTATAATAATAATAGTGTGTGACTGTGGGGGGAGGGGACATTAGAGTGTAAGCTCCTCTGGTACAGAGACTGATGTGACTATGGGGGAGGGGACATTAGAGTGTAAGCTCCTCTGTATAGAGACTGATGTGACTGTGGGGGGAGGGGACATTAGAGTGTAACCTCCTCTGTACAGAGACTGATGTGACTGTGGGGGGAGGGGACATTAGAGTGTAAGCTCCTCTGGTACAGAGACTGATGTGACTATGGGGGAGGGGACATTAGAGTGTAAGCTCTTCTGCTACAGAGACTGATGTGACTGTGGGGGGAGGGGACATTAGAGTGTAAGCTCCTCTGGTACAGAGACTGATGTGACTGTAGGGGGAGGGGACATTAGAGTGTAAGCTCTTCTGGTACAGAGACTGATGTGACTGTGGGGGGAGGGGACATTAGAGTGTAAGCTCTTCTGGTACAGAGACTGATGTGACTGTGGGGGGAGGGGACATTAGAGTGTAAGCTCCTCTGGTACAGAGACTGATGTGACTATGGGGGAGGGGACATTAGAGTGTAAGCTCTTCTGCTACAGAGACTGATGTGACTGTGGGGGGAGGGGACATTAGAGTGTAAGCTCCTCTGGTACAGAGACTGATGTGACTGTAGGGGGAGGGGACATTAGAGTGTAAGCTCTTCTGGTACAGAGACTGATGTGACTGTGGGGGGAGGGGACATTAGAGTGTAAGCTCTTCTGGTACAGAGACTGATGTGACTGTGGGGGGAGGGGACATTAGAGTGTAAGCTCCTCTGTACAGAGACTGATGTGACTGTGGGGGGAGGGGACATTAGAGTGTAAGCTCCTCTGTACAGAGACTGATGTGACTGTGGGGGGAGGGGACATTAGAGTGTAAGCTCCTCTGTACAGAGACTGATGTGACTGTGGGGGAGGGGACATTAGAGTGTAAGCTCCTCTTGTACAGAGACTGATGTGACTGTAGGGGGAGGGGACATTAGAGTGTAAGCTCTTCTGGTACAGAGACTGATGTGACTGTGGGGGGAGGGGACATTAGAGTGTAAGCTCCTCTGTACAGAGACTGATGTGACTGTGGGGGGAGGGGACATTAGAGTGTAAGCTCCTCTGTACAGAGACTGATGTGACTGTGGGGGAGGGGACATTAGAGTGTAAGCTCCTCTGGTACAGAGACTGATGTGACTGTAGGGGGAGGGGACATTAGAGTGTAAGCTCTTCTGGTACAGAGACTGATGTGACTGTGGGGGGGACATTGGAGTGTAAGCTCCTCTGTACAGAGACTGATGTGACTGTGGGGGGAGGGGACATTAGAGTGTAAGCTCCTCTGTACAGAGACTGATGTGACTGTGGGGGAGGGGACATTAGAGTGTAAGCTCCTCTGTACAGAGACTGATGTGACTGTGGGGGGAGGGGACATTAGAGTGTAAGCTCTTCTGGTACAGAGACTGATGTGATTATGGGGGGAGGGGACATTAGAGTGTAAGCTCTTCTGGTACAGAGACTGATGTGACTGTGGGGGAGGGGACATTAGAGTGTAAGCTCCTCTGTACAGAGACTGATGTGACTGTGGGGGGAGGGGACATTAGAGTGTAAGCTCCTCTGTACAGAGACTGATGTGACTGTGGGGGAGGGGACATTAGTGTGTAAGCTCCTCTGTACATAGACTGATGTGACTGTGGGGGAGGGGACATTAGAGTGTAAGCTCTTCTGGTACAGAGACTGATGTGACTGTGGGGGAGGGGACATTAGAGTGTAAGCTCCTCTGTACAGAGACTGATGTGACTGTGGAGGAGGGGACATTAGAGTGTAAGCTCTTCTGGTACAGAGACTGATGTGACTGTGGGGGAGGTGACATTAGAGTGTAAGCTCTTCTGGTACAGAGACTGATGTGACTGTGGGGGGAGGGGACATTAGAGTGTAAGCTCCTCTGTACAGAGACTGATGTGACTGTGGGGGGAGGGGACATTAGAGTGTAAGCTCCTCTGTACAGAGACTGATGTGACTGTGGGGGAGGGGACATTAGAGTGTAAGCTCCTCTGGTACAGAGACTGATGTGACTGTAGGGGGAGGGGACATTAGAGTGTAAGCTCTTCTGGTACAGAGACTGATGTGACTGTGGGGGGGACATTAGAGTGTAAGCTCCTCTGTACAGAGACTGATGTGACTGTGGGGGGAGGGGACATTAGAGTGTAAGCTCCTCTGTACAGAGACTGATGTGACTGTGGGGGAGGGGACATTAGAGTGTAAGCTCCTCTGTACAGAGACTGATGTGACTGTGGGGGGAGGGGACATTAGAGTGTAAGCTCTTCTGGTACAGAGACTGATGTGACTATGGGGGGGAGGGGACATTAGAGTGTAAGCTCTTCTGGTACAGAGACTGATGTGACTGTGGGGGAGGGGACATTAGAGTGTAAGCTCCTCTGTACAGAGACTGATGTGACTGTGGGGGGGGGAGGGGACATTAGAGTGTAAGCTCCTCTGTACAGAGACTGATGTGACTGTGGGGGAGGGGACATTAGAGTGTAAGCTCCTCTTGTACAGAGACTGATGTGACTGTAGGGGGAGGGGACATTAGAGTGTAAGCTCTTCTGGTACAGAGACTGATGTGACTGTGGGGGGAGGGGACATTAGAGTGTAAGCTCCTCTGTACAGAGACTGATGTGACTGTGGGGGGAGGGGACATTAGAGTGTAAGCTCCTCTGTACAGAGACTGATGTGACTGTGGGGGAGGGGACATTAGAGTGTAAGCTCCTCTGGTACAGAGACTGATGTGACTGTAGGGGGAGGGGACATTAGAGTGTAAGCTCTTCTGGTACAGAGACTGATGTGACTGTGGGGGGGACATTGGAGTGTAAGCTCCTCTGTACAGAGACTGATGTGACTGTGGGGGGAGGGGACATTAGAGTGTAAGCTCCTCTGTACAGAGACTGATGTGACTGTGGGGGAGGGGACATTAGAGTGTAAGCTCCTCTGTACAGAGACTGATGTGACTGTGGGGGGAGGGGACATTAGAGTGTAAGCTCTTCTGGTACAGAGACTGATGTGATTATGGGGGGGAGGGGACATTAGAGTGTAAGCTCTTCTGGTACAGAGACTGATGTGACTGTGGGGGAGGGGACATTAGAGTGTAAGCTCCTCTGTACAGAGACTGATGTGACTGTGGGGGGAGGGGACATTAGAGTGTAAGCTCCTCTGTACAGAGACTGATGTGACTGTGGGGGAGGGGACATTAGTGTGTAAGCTCCTCTGTACATAGACTGATGTGACTGTGGGGGAGGGGACATTAGAGTGTAAGCTCTTCTGGTACAGAGACTGATGTGACTGTGGGGGAGGGGACATTAGAGTGTAAGCTCCTCTGTACAGAGACTGATGTGACTGTGGAGGAGGGGACATTAGAGTGTAAGCTCTTCTGGTACAGAGACTGATGTGACTGTGGGGGAGGTGACATTAGAGTGTAAGCTCTTCTGGTACAGAGACTGATGTGACTGTGGGGGGAGGGGACATTAGAGTGTAAGCTCCTCTGTACAGAGACTGATGTGACTGTGGGGGGAGGGGACATTAGAGTGTAAGCTCCTCTGTACAGAGACTGATGTGACTGTGGGGGAGGGGACATTAGAGTGTAAGCTCCTCTGGTACAGAGACTGATGTGACTGTAGGGGGAGGGGACATTAGAGTGTAAGCTCTTCTGGTACAGAGACTGATGTGACTGTGGGGGGGACATTAGAGTGTAAGCTCCTCTGTACAGAGACTGATGTGACTGTGGGGGGAGGGGACATTAGAGTGTAAGCTCCTCTGTACAGAGACTGATGTGACTGTGGGGGAGGGGACATTAGAGTGTAAGCTCCTCTGTACAGAGACTGATGTGACTGTGGGGGGAGGGGACATTAGAGTGTAAGCTCTTCTGGTACAGAGACTGATGTGACTATGGGGGGGAGGGGACATTAGAGTGTAAGCTCTTCTGGTACAGAGACTGATGTGACTGTGGGGGAGGGGACATTAGAGTGTAAGCTCCTCTGTACAGAGACTGATGTGACTGTGGGGGGGGGAGGGGACATTAGAGTGTAAGCTCCTCTGTACAGAGACTGATGTGACTGTAGGGGGAGGGGACATTAGAGTGTAAGCTCCTCTGTACAGAGACTGATGTGACTGTGGGGGGGGGAGGGGACATTAGAGTGTAAGCTCCTCTGTACAGAGACTGATGTGACTGTGGGGGAGGGGACATTAGTGTGTAAGCTCCTCTGTACATAGACTGATGTGACTGTGGGGGAGGGGACATTAGAGTGTAAGCTCTTCTGGTACAGAGACTGATGTGACTGTGGGGGAGGGGACATTAGAGTGTAAGCTCCTCTGTACAGAGACTGATGTGACTGTGGAGGAGGGGACATTAGAGTGTAAGCTCTTCTGGTACAGAGACTGATGTGACTGTGGGGGGAGGGGACATTAGAGTGTAAGCTCCTCTGTACAGAGACTGATGGGACTGGCTCAGTGATCTCTGTACAGCGCTGCGGTATATGTCGGAGCTATATACATGTATAATATTTGGTAGGTCTCGGCTCACCTTGGGCATTTGGTTCAGTTTGGACTCCCATAGGATTCCTCTCTTGGATTGGAGTTTTTCCAGGACATCCTGAAGCTCCAGAAGCTGCGGACAGACAGAGGGACATTTATTGATCTCGTACAGAAGGGAGATATTATACAGTATAAATCATATACATGGAACCCGAAATCTGATCAGTTCACTCAATATTATAATAATAAACTAACAAGAATTACATGAAATAATACAATGCGGAGGTTCTGATTGGTTCTCTCTTTAGAGGCGGGGTCAGACACTTTGTGAGGCTGTCAAGAACGAGGTTTTTTTTAGAGATACATTGATTATTGATGATAGGTGGAACAATTGATATGTGTATAGTAATATAGATTTATAGATATGTTGATTAATTAAAGATAGACTGATTTATAACAGGGAGGTTGATAATTGATTGATAATATGATAATAGATAAATGATATTAGATATTTAATTGATTAAATATAGATTGAGAGATTATAGATTGATAAGTTAAATTATGCTGATTGATTAAAGGTAGACTGATAGATTTATAATAGTCAAGTTGATAATAGATTGATCCAATATAATAATAATAGATAAACAATATTAAATAAATTATTAATTGATTGATTAAAGATAGATTGAGAGAAAATAGATTGATAATAAGATAAATTATGCTGATTGGTTAAAGATAGACTGATATATTTTTAATAGTGAAGTTGATAATAGATTGATCCAATATATTGATAATAGATAAACAATATTAGATTGATAATTGATTGATTAAAGATAGATTGAGACCAAATAGATTGATAATAAGATAAATTTATGCTGATTGATTAAAAATAGACTGATAAATGTATAATAGGGAGGTTGATAATAGATTAATAATTGATTGATTATCGATAGACTGATAGATATATAATAGAGAAGTTGATGATAGGTAAACAATATTAGTTTTGATGATTGATTAAAGATAGATTGAGAGATAATAGATTAATAATAAGATAAATTATGCTGATTGGTTAAAGATAGACTGATATATTTTTAATAGTGAAGTTGATAATAGATTGATCCAATATATTGATAATAGATAAACAATATTAGATTGATAATTAATTGATTAAAGATAGATTGAGAGATTATAGATTGATAATAAATTGAATTATGCTGACAGATTTATAATAGTCAAGTGGATAATATATTGATTTAATATATTAATAACAGATATACAATATTAAATAGATTACTAATTGATTGATTCAAGATAGATTGAGAGCAAATAGATTGATAATAAGATCACTTATGCTGATTGATTAAAAATAGACTGATACATGTATTATAGGGAGGTTGATAATAGATTGATAATTGATTGATTAATGATAGACTGATAGATTTTTAATAGAGAGGTTTATAATAGATTGACAATACAATACATTGATAATAGATAAACAATATTAGTTTTGATGATTGATTAAAGATAGATTGAGAGATAATAGATTAATAATAAGATAAATTAAGCTGATTGATTAAAGATAGACTGATATATTTTCAGTAGTGAAGTTGGTAATAGATTGATCCCATAAACTGATAATAGGTAAACAATATCAGGTTGATAATTGATTGGACTGAGAGATTAAGTTAGATAATAGATTGACAAAACAATAAATTGATAACAATATTAGATCGATAACTGATTATTTAAAGACAGATTGAGAGATAATAGATTGATAGTAAGATAATTTATGCTTATTGATGAAAGATAGACTAATAGATTTATAATAGAGAGGTTGATAATAGATTGATAATATAATAAATTGATAATAGATATACGATATTGGATTGATAATTGATTGATTAGTAAAATAAATAAATAAATAGAGTGAGAGCTATTGATAATAATATTGATTGATGGATATGCTGATTAATTAAAGATAGACTGACCTATTTATAACAGAGAGGTTGATAATAGATTGACAATACAATAAATTGATAACGGATAAACAATATTAGATAGATAATTAATTGATTGATTAAAGATAGATTGCAAGCAAATAGATCGATAATAAGATAAATTATGCTGATTAATTAAATCTAGACTGATACATTTATAGTAGAGAGGTTGATAATAGATTGATACAATACATTGATAACAGATAAACAATATTAGATTGATAATCGATTTATTAAAGATACCTTTGAAATAATTTCAATAGTGAAGTTGATAATAGATTGAAACAACAAACTGATAATCGATATACAATATAAGATTGATAAATTGATTGATTAAAGACAGATATTAGATTGATCATAGGATAGATTGATAATAATAATAAAGATTGATCGATATTAAAAATAGACTGATAGATAACAGGCCTTATAATAAATACATTGATTCTCGATTGATTGATTGATAGATTTCTAGATATTTTGATAAAAGTTTGAAAATAGATTGAAAAGATTGACAAAGTGACGATAGAAAGACCAATTGATAGATTATAGATCGGTAGATAGACTGTAACGGGTTGTCCCATATTTCTGCTGGGTCTCGGTACATATAACCAGCGAAAGTATTTCGTTTTTTTAGGTAGAAACCAATCAGAATAGAAAACAAAATGATAAAAAAAAAGTTATTTTTGGGTTGCCGGGTAATTCTTCTCTACATCCAGATGTTGGCTCTGTGATTGATGAAGGACAGCGGGGTACAGAGACACCCCCAACACACAACGACCGCCTATAGAAATCCAGGTCCTCTCTGTTGCTGGGCAGGTTAGTTTGTTTTTTGTTCTGCCCCCCCCCCCCCCCCCCTGCGTTATTTTGGCTCCAGTTTTCGGGTCGCTCTTCACCATTCGAGAAACACTTGAAAACAAAGTAACATTACAAAGCGATAAATACATAAAATTCTCTCACCAGCTCTTTCTCGCTGCCCCGGGGATTGGCCCGCGTCTTGGCGAACGCCAGGAAGGTGAGCAGAGAGGCGATAAGGCACAAGGACAGGACCGGTGACCGATGCGGGGGGCTCATGGCTGCTGCGGTGTCGGTGAGCTCGTCCAGTCAGTGACGGAGATTAGGTGGGACGCGGCGGGTGATAAACGCTCGGCACGGGGGGGGGGGGGGGGGGGCGCACGTCGGGTCACTAAGCTGTAAAAGAAAGAAAACCTAAATGACTTCAGCTGATCTCTGGAGAAAATCCCGGCTCTGATGTCATTGGTGGATCACGTTACAATGTTGCATTTTGTTTTGAAATTTTTCCAAATTGTAACTGCGAGAGATCCGAGGACACGAGCGCCGATAATCATTCCATGCGATCGGCCAATGGGAAGAACTCCATCAAGTTTTTTGTTTTTTTCCTGTCCGTGACCCCATCATGGAGATTTTCCCTGTACAAGGAAAGGGTTGTCACCTGGAAGGCACAGACACCAATGAAAACCTTGTCAGAGGTTGTAGCCCCTCCCATCTCTGTCCCCTTTGGAAGGATTCCCCCCCCCCCACTTCCTACCATAAGAAATTCATTCCTGACAAGGCAATGATCCCTCCCTGTCATTTCACATGTCAGGCTGTTTATGGGGCTCCAATTGTGCGAACAGTCATACACATGTGGAAGGATGGAAAAATGAGGCCCCTCCCCCTCAGCATCTCATTGGTGGCGGCGGGCACATTTTTAAAGGAGGGCGGAGACAGGCACCGGATTATTTTGGGGGTGTGGCTTAGGAGATCAGCTAGTTTGCATATTAGCTCCTCCCACCCTCAGGTTCTTAAATAGTTCAATATTAATGTTTATAAACAATGTTACTTTGTGTCTCTCTCTCCCATCTGAACAATGTTTTTAAACAATGTTATTTTGTATCTCTCTATCTCCTGTCTGATCAATGTTTATAAACAATGTTACTTCGTATCTCTCTATCTCCCATCTGATCAATTTTTATAAACAATGTTACTTTGTGTCTCTCCCGTCTGAGCAGTGTTTATAAGCAATGTTACTTTGTGTCTCTCTATCTCCCGTCTGATCAATGTTTATAAACAATGTTACTTTGTATCTCTCTATCTCCTGTCTGATCAATGTTTATAAACAATGTTACTTTGTATCTCTATCTCCTGTCTGATCAATGTTTATAAACAATGTTACTTTGTATCTCTATCTCCTGTCTGATCAATGTTTATAAACAATGTTACTTTGTATCTCTCTATCTCCCATCTGAACAATGTTTATAAACAATGTTACTTTGTGTCTCTCCTGTCTGAGCAGTGTTTATAAGCAATGTTACTTTGTGTCTCTCTATCTCCCGTCTGATCAATGTTTATAAACAATGTTACTTTGTATATCTCTATCTCCGGTCTGAACAATGTTTATAAACAACGTTCTTTGGCTCTCTCTATCTCCCATCTGATCAATGTTTATGAACAGTTACTTTGTATCTCTCTATCTCCCATCTGATCAGTGTTTATAAACAATATTATTTTGTGTCTCTCTCTCCCGTCTGAGCACTGTTTATAAACAATGTTACTTTGTATTTCTATATCTCCCATCTGAACAATGTTTATAAACAATGTTAATTTGTATATCTCTATCTCTGGTCTGAACAATATTTATAAACAACGTTCTTTGGCTCTCTCTATCTCCCATCTGATCAATGTTTATAAACAATGTTACTTTGTATCTCTCTATCTCTTGTCTGATCAATGTTTATAAACAATGTTATTTTGTATCTCTCTATCTCCCATCTGATCAATGTTTATAAACAATGTTACTTTGTATCTTTTTTCTTTTTTTGAATCTCCTGATTCCCAAGTCAAGACCTGTATATAAATTTTGGCCCCGCCCTCTCATCCCATAATGCAATGCATCCCCAGCGGTTTCCTTTTGAGGGACGGGAGGCGCATTGCGCTGCAGTTTGAGGCAGAGACTTGCATACTCTTCACCAGCGCCAGCCGGACCCGGAGGGTGAAATGTAATTGGTGGCGCCATCTTCATTCATCCTGAAATAAATCCCCTGAATTGGGGGGATGATGGTTACAAATTGTATTATTATTTTTATTAAGTTCCTCCCGCCTCCAGTGCGCCCAGACGGCGGTCAGACGCCTCCGCCGCCACCATCCGTCTTCCATTCAAATAAAGGCATTATTCGGTGGCATTCCGGATCAATAAGATTACGGAGCGTCTTGGATATCGCCGTATTATTCTGCCCGTCTGAGGAGTCGTCTCCGAGGCGTCCGCGCCGTTCATCAATCTGGGAAAATGACATCCTATCGTGACGCGGCAGACGGCGGCGGATAGACGCAGGAAATGTCCTCCCATCACCATCACTTATTTCTAAATACTTTCACCAGAGACCTTTGTGCGTTTTTTTTTACGGCGCGACCGCCCGTAAAACTGATAAAACCCGCTATTCATGGCAAAATTCAGCAGGTCTTTTCACAGTGCCCCTGGGCAGACCTACAGTTCCTCATTACCTACTTGAGCCGCGAACGTTGTGCAGGACGCTGTGAGGGTGTCGTGCGATTGGTTCCTTTTTTTGTGATTAAAGCCCATCTCTTTTTTTTTTTCTTTTTACGTATTCGAACGGCTGCGAAAACACGTGGATTTATTTATTTTTTTAACCTAATCGCAAAGACGGCGAAATTTCCAACAGAAGAGATCTAATCAGCCTAATAGGCAATTTCACCGGCTGCGAATGGCGGCCGTTTGGCGTCATTGCTCGTAGCGTTCCGAGGTGACGGTTACATCAGAGACTAATTTGCGGGTCGCTCACCTCGCCGCGCTCTCTAATCACTTCCACCGCAGATAAGCCGCAGATTATGTAAACGGATTACAGCCGGCCCACCTACCTGCAGGCCAGGAACCCACAGAGGTCACCTAGCGCCCTCTGGTGGTGGTCTCATGTTAGTTTTCATATTCAGTAATAAAAAAACTAATATATCAGAAAGACACATTGTAATCATTTTATCTTATTAAATGTATTATTCTCCTCTCTGCAATCATGGCAACAGTATTCACAAGATAAAAAAAAATATATAAAAAATATTATTATTCTATTTTATAAAATTATAAAATTAATAATAAATAGAAATAGAATTAAAAACAAATAAAATATATATATATATATATATAATTTTTATTTATTTATTTATATATAAATAAATAATGAATACAACATGTCTTTCTGATGTATTGGGGGGAAAAAACGAATATATCAGAAAGACACATTGTAATAGAGAAGAAGCAGAAGAAAAAAGAAAAATATAAAATATATATAATATAAAAAATATTATTTTTCTATTTGATAAAATTAATAATAAATAGAATTAAAAACAAAAGAAATAATGATTATATATATTATATATAAATAAATAAATAATGGACCTGGATAAATAAATAATGAATACAAAATGTCTTTCTGATATATTGGAGAAAAAAACAAATATATCAGAAAGACACATTGTAATAATTTTATCTTATTAAATTCTAATATTCTCATCTCTGCAACCATGGCAACAGTATTCACAAGATAGAAAAGTATATAAAAAAATATTATTCCATTTTATAAAATGAATAATAAATACATATATATATATATATATATATAAAATTAATACAACAAGTCTTTCTGATATATATATCATTCTCCTCTGCAACCATGGCAACAGTATTCACAAGATAGTAAGTATATATATATAAAAATATTATTCTATTTTATAAAAATAATAATAAATATAATTATAAATAAATAAAAAAAGATATATATATATTTATTTTTAATTCTATTTATTATTCATTTTATAAAATAGAAAAATAATATTTTTTATTATTTTTCTCTATCTTGTGAATACTGTTGCCATGGTTGCAGAGATGAGAATATTAGAATTTAATAAGATAAAATGAATACAACATATCTTTCTGATATATATTCTTTTTTTTTTTTTTTTTTTACTGAATGTGAAAACTAAAATGAGACCACCACCAGAGGGCGCTAGGTGAGCCCCTGACCGGATGGTGCACTTCGTCTGCATGAAGATATATTTATATGACACATTGTAATCATTTTATTTTATTAAATCTAATATTCTTTTCTTTGCAACCATGGCAATATTATTCACAAACTATATTAGATTGTAAGCTAGCATTATCCTGTGTGATAATAATAAAAATATATATGAAATAAATACAATAATATTGTTTTATCTTATAAAATTAATAATCAAAAAACAAATATATATAAATAAGACACAAAAGAAGGAGAAATGGCGGCACTTCCAGCGTAAAAGATTCTTGCTTTATTATAAATCCATTAAAATCGAGGACAAGACATACACATGCAGCTCATGGAAAAGTCAGCAAACGCGTTTCGCACACCTGTGATTAATCATTGCCCTGTGTCTTATTTATACATTTGTTTATTTATTTATTTTATTATTCATTTTATGATATAGAATATTATCATATATTTTATATCTTGTTTATACTGTTGCAATGGTTGCAGGGAAGAGAAAATAAATGAAATAAGATAAAATGATTACACCATAACACTTTTATCTTTAAAAATGTATCTTTCTCTGCCCTGCAACCATGTCAACAGTATCCACAAGATATAAATGATATAATAAATAAGTAAAATAATAATATTTTACATTATAAAATTATTAATAAAAATAATTAATAATAAAAGAAAGAAAAGAAATATATAAATAAGACAGATTGTAATCATTTTATCTTATTAAATTGAATTTCTCTGCCCTGCAACCATGGCAACAGTATTCACAAGATCATATAATAAACAAGTAAAAGAATATCATTTTAGAATATAAAAAATAAAAATAAATAGAATTATTAATTAAAGAAAATGAAAAGGCAAATATATAAGCAAGACAGATTGTAATAATTTTATTTTATTAATTAAATTTTCTCTTTCCTGCAACCATGGTAACAGTATTCACAAGCTATAAAATATATAATAGGCTCAGCTATGGAAATGACATCACAGGAATGTGTATATAGTTCTGCTGAAGCCAATCAGTAATGAGAGTCACCACATTCAGACAGAAGAGACTTTTCATCTTTATTGTGTTCTAGTTATACAAATCATCATATAAAACAATTGGGGGACGCTCAGACACAGGTGGGGAGACAAGGGGGTGGGGTCTCTGTCATGGGGAGGGGGAGAATGATCATCGGGGGTGGAGCCTCTGTCATGGGGAGGAGAGACTGATCATCAGGGGGTGGGGCCTCCGTCATGGGGAGGGGAGAATGATCATCGAGACTGATCATCAGGGGGTGTGGCCTCTGTCATGAGGAGGGGAGACTGATCATCAGGGGGTGGGTCCTCTGTCATGGGAAGGGGAGACTGATCATCGGGTGTGGGGGCCTCTGTCATGGGAAGGGGAGACTGATCATCGGGGGTGGGGCCTCTGTCATGGGAAGGGGAGACTGATCATCGGGGGTGGGGCCTCTGTCATGAGCAGGGGAGACTGATCATCGGGGGGTGGGGCCTCTGTCATGAGGAGGGGAGACTGATCATCAGGGGGTGGGTCCTCTGTCATGGGAAGGGGAGACTGATCATCAGGGTGTGGGGGCCTCTGTCATGGGAAGGGGAGACTGATCATCGGGGGTGGGGCCTCTGTCATGAGGAGGGGAGACTGATCATCAGGGGGTGGGGCCTCTGTCATGGGAAGGGGAGACTGATCATCAGGGGGTAGGGCCTCTGTCATGGAGAGGGGAGACTGATCATCAGGGGGTGGAGCCTCTGTCATGGGGAGGGGAGACTGATCATCAGGGGGTGGAGCCTCTGTCATGGGGAGGGGAGACTGATCATCAGGGGTTGGGTCCTCTGTCATGGGGAGGGGAGACTGATCATCAGGGGGTGGAGCCTCTGTCATGGGGAGGGGAGACTGATCATCAGGGGGTGGGTCCTCTGTCATGGGAAGGGGAGACTGATCATCAGGGTGTGGGGGCCTCTGTCATGGGAAGGGGAGACTGATCATCGGGGGTGGGGCCTCTGTCATGGAAGGTCTAAGTATGGCAAGGGCCCGCCAGGATTCCAGGAGTGTTGGGCAGCAGAGGAGAGTGCCAGATCCTGGGGCAGCAATAAATAAAATAAGTATTTTTACTTATCCCCCCCCCACATAGACTAACAACCATTTAACCAATGCAGTGGGGGATGGGGTGACGGGGGACCCTATTGCATGGATAAATGTACCGGTAGGCTTTATATTAGTGGCCCCTATTCATCTAGCGGCAATAACACACAAAACGCACTGACGGCATGCTAAAGTGACCTCTCATGCAATATTACTATATGTCACTTTGGCTTGCCGTATGTGCCATCCAGGCCTGATCACCTGAGGACAATGTCACCTGAAAAAAAGGGGGCTAATTACAGGGGATTCTGGGAACATATAATCTAGGGGTGGGGGTGGGGTTTGGAAACGCACGTGGTTGTCACATGAACACCGGTGGGGGTCGGATGGGGTTTGGGTGGGACGGTAAGTCACAGGGATGGCTGGAACAGCGCGAAGTGCAAGGCGGTGTCGTCACAAGGGCGACCGGTGACCCCGCCCATGGGTGGGAGGGGCTAGTAACACCGCAGCATGAATGAGCTGCAGGAGGCTCCTCGCAGGCAGTCACACAACTTCCCGATCCGCGGGCCGTGCTTCATGGCGCAACGTTCCCCGACGTCACACTGCGAGAGAGAGAAAAACACAATCAGGGGGCGCCATGTCCGTCATCATACAGAGATCTGATTGGACAGAAATCCCAGGGAACTCCTGTCTGCCATTATCCATCCGCTCACACTTACATAATAAATAATATTATATTTAATTTAAAGCACAATATTTTTTTATAGGTTATTTTTATTATCCTTTTATTTCATTTTTTCCTCTATAATATCGTACAAATTGATCTCTGTTTCCCATCAGGGAGATTTCCCTTCACTTCCTGTCCGGAAGTCAAAACAGGAAATGACGAGAGGAAATCTCTGCAAAGTGAAGGAAATCCCCTCCTGGTTGTCACCAGAACAGGTGTCCCCATTGATAGATTTCCTCTCTATTCCTGTCTCGGTGACAACCCAGAAAATCTTGAATTTTGCCTTCATATTCAGTGCCGGTGCCAATGGTCAGCGGAACAAATATAGAGGAGGAATCCTCCAATTGGGGAAACACACAGCAATACGCAAGTGACATCACAACGTTATTTTACTTGCATGTGTATGAATTCAGAATTTTTTTAATTTCAATTATATATACACACACACACACATACACCCTGAATAATAATAATCAATATATACATACTCTGTATTATAATAATATTAATAATAATATATATATATATATATATATATATATATATATATATATATATATATATATATATATATATATATATATATATATATACACCCTATATAATAATGATTTTAGAACCATATATATATCCTGTATAATAATAATAAAAATAATAATCTAATATAATGTATGTATGTATATATATATATATACCCTGTATAATAATAAATAAATAAATAAATATATATATACCTTGTATAATAATTTTAGAATAATATATATATCCTGTATAATAATAATAAATAAATTATTTATATATATATATATATATATATATATATATATATATATATATAAAATATTTATTTATTATTAATATCATTATTATTATACAGGGTGTATATATATATATATAATGGTGACAAAATGCTGTGGATAGAAATGTCTTCGTCTCTCACCCGGGGTAGCTGGCTGGCTTTCTTCTCCAGACTCAGACCTCTGTCCTGGCTATAGTCCAGCAACTCTCCGAGGGCCACCGCCTGAAAAAGAGGGGACACCAATGACAGCCTGAGGACCACCGAACACTGTGTGCCCCCCCCCCCCCCCCCCCCCCCCCAGAGGAACTAGGGCACCATCTAGTGTGCAAAATTGTAAGTGGCAACTGATGGGTGAGATGTAGTAAGAGCGATGTTCTGCAGATCTCTAGAGGGGTCAGTGATGGGATAATCTGCAGAATATATCAATATGGATCTGTCAGGAGGGGGAGGGGAGGGGAGGGAGCGATGTTCTGCAGATCTCTAGAGAGGTCAGTGATGAGATAATCTGCAGAATATATCAATATGGATCTGTCAGGAGGGGGAGGGGAGGGAGCGATGTTCTGCAGATCTCTAGAGAGGTCACTGATGGGATAATCTGCAGAATATATCAATATGGATCTGTCAGGAGGGGGAGGGGAGGGAGCGATGTTCTGCAGATCTCTAGAGAGGTCAGTGATGGAATAATCTGCAGAATATATCAATATGGATCTGTCAGGAGGGGGAGGGGAGGGAGCGATGTTCTGCAGATCTCTAGAGAGGTCAGTGATGAGATAATCTGCAGAATATATCAATATGGATCTGTCAGGAGGGGGAGGGGAGGGAGCGATGTTCTGCAGATCTCTAGAGGGGTCAGTGATGGGATAATCTGCAGAATATATAAATTTGGATCTGTAAAGAGGGGGAGGGGCTGATGGAACACACAGTATACATATATATATATATATATATATATATATATATACTCACCAGGCTGTTGGTTTGGAGGGGGAGATCATTGGGAGATCCCGGCAGTTGGAAGTCTTCTGGTTTCCCGGGAAGGATGAGGGAGGACAGGCACAGGGCGAGCAGTAAGGTGGGTGTTCGGGGTGTCAGGTAGGTGGGTGGTCTCCTGGTGTCCATAGCAGGGTGTTCAGTGTCAGGGTAAGATCTCTTCTCCTAATATTGGTGACTAGAACCCGGCTTATATATAGTAGGGAGGTCCCTGTGTGCCCCTCCCCCCCAGACCCCCAAACTGACCCCCATTATTACATCTCCATCAGTGTTCCTCTCCTATTCCTCCTCACTTTATCCATCTCCCTCATCTTATATCTACCTTCTCTCTTTCTTTCTCTCTCTTTTTTTTTTCTTTCACTTTTTTTCTTTCCTTTTACTTTTCTTTCCTTTCTTTCATCTCCTTTCTTTCTTTCTTTCCTTTTCTTTCTCTTTTTTTCCTTTCATTTTCTTTCTTTCCTTTTTTTTCTTGTTCTCTTTTCTTTGTTTTTTTTTTTTTTTTCTTCTTCTCTTTTCTTTGTTTTTTTTTTCTCTTTCCTTTTCTTTCCTTTTTTTCTCTCTTCTCTGTTCTTTTCATTTTTTCCTTTTCTTTCTCTCTTTCTTTCACTTTTTTCCTTCCCTTTATATATACACCCTGTATAATAATTATAAATATATACCCTGCATAATAATAATGTTATTATTATTAAAAAAAATAATAATAATAATAATAATTATATATATATATATACCCTGTAATAATTTTAGAATAATATATATATCCTGTATAATAATAAAACTGTATAATAATAATGTAATAATAATTAAATTTCTTTCTTTCTCTTTTTTCCTTCCCTTTCTTTCTCCCTTCTTCTCTTTTCTTTTCTTTTTTTTACTTTCCTTTTCTTTATTTTTCTCTTCTTCTATTTTCTTTTTTTTTTTTTATTTCTTTTACTTTCCTTTTCTTTCTTTCTCTCTTGCTTTCTCTCTCTCTCCCCCCCAGCCTCCCCTATGCTTCCTTCTCCTTCTTTCCCCTCCCCCCCCCCCCATGTCAAATTGTTGGTTCCAGTATCCATGATCTCTGTCTATAATACAGAATATACAGTATGTGGGTATTTCTATGTGGAATGTTCCTCTCAGAGAAGTGTGTGGGGTGGTGAAGGGTTAAGGCGGAGGTGATATGTACAGGTGTGCGGGAAGTGTATGGGGCGGTGAAGGGTTAAGGCGGAGGTGATATGTACAGGTGTGTGGGAAGTGTATGGGGTGGTGAAGGGTTAAGGTGGAGGTGATATGTACAGGTGTGTGGGAAGTGTATGGGGCGGTGAAGGGTTAAGGCGGAGGTGATATGTACAGGTGTGCGGGAAGTGTGTGGGGCGGTGAAGGGTTAAGGCGGAGGTGTGCGGGAAGTGTGTGGGGTGGTGAAGGGTTAAGGCGGAGGTGATATGTACAGGTGTGTGGGAAGTGTATGGGGCGGTGAAGGGTTAAGGTGGAGGTGATATGTACAGGTGTGCGGGAAGTGTATGGGGCGGTGAAGGGTTAAGGCGGAGGTGATATGTACAGGTGTGCGGGAAGTGTGTGGGGCGGTGAAGGGTTAAGGCGGAGGTGTGCGGGAAGTGTGTGGGGTGGTGAAGGGTTAAGGTGGAGGTGATATGTACAGGTGTGCGGGAAGTGTATGGGGCGGTGAAGGGTTAAGGCGGAGGTGATATGTACAGGTGTGCGGGAAGTGTGTGGGGTGGTGAAGGGTTAAGGTGGAGGTGATATGTACAGGTGTGCGGGAAGTGTGTGGGGTGGTGAAGGGTTAAGGTGGAGGTGATATGTACAGGTGTGCGGGAAGTGTGTGGGGTGGTGAAGGGTTAAGGTGGAGGTGATATGTACAGGTGTGCGGGAAGTGTGTGGGGCGGTGAAGGGTTAAGGCGGAGGTGTGCGGGAAGTGTAAGGTCCGGGAGGTAAGCTCCGCTCTGCTGACAACAATAGAGGGTGTGGGGAGATCACCGGAGCCAATCTGCAATCCATTGTTAGACTCCAGATTGTTTACTGTACAGTGAGGGGGAAAAGTATTGGACCCCTTCCCAAAACATGACTTTGTAATTGGTGGAGAAACCCTTGTTGGCGATCACAGAGGTCAGACGTTTCTTGGAGTTGGCCTCCAGGTTCGCACACATCTCAGGAGGGATTTTGTCCTCTTCAGATCCTCTCCAAGTCATTAAGGTTTCCAGGCTGACGTTTGGTAACTCGAACCTTCAGCTCCCTCCATGTATTTTCTATAGGATTAAGGTCTGGAGACTGGCTAGGCCATGTGCTTCTCCTTGAGCCACTCCTTTGTTGCCTTGTGTATGTTTTGGGTCATTGTCATGCTGGAATACTCATCCATGACCCATTTTCAATGCCCTGGCTGAGGGAAGGAGGTTCTCACCCAAGATTTGATGGTACATGGCCCCGTCCATCGTCCCTTTGATGCGGTGAAGTTGTCCCCTTAGCAGCAAAACACCCCCAAAGCATAATGTTTCCCCCTCCAGGTATGATGGTGGGGGACGGTGTTCTTGGGGTCATAGGCAGCATTCCTCCTCCTCCTCCAAACACGGCGAGTTGAGTTGATGCCAAAGAGCTCGATTTTGGTCTCCTCTGTCCACACTTTCCCCCAGTTCTCTTACCATTGATTTGTATGCGTTTGGTTTTCTCTTTTTTTTTTTTTTTTTTTCTTCTTCTTTAACATTCTGCTTAAAAATTTGTGAATCAGTACTGCTTGGACCTTGAAGAAGGGGACACACCCCGAAAGCTTGTCCTGAAAAATTGTATGTTAGTGCAAATAAAAAAAGTATCACGGACAGTACTCAATTTTCTCTGTCACAATTGCACCAATACGGCTACAATCAAACCCCAGTTCTCCTCGGAATCATTCAGATGTTCATTAGCAGACTTCAGATGGTCCTGTACATGTGATTTCCTGAGCAGGGGGACCTTGCGGGCGCTGCAGGATTTCAGTCGATCACAGTGTAGTGTGTTACCGATTGTTTTCTTGGTGACTATGGTCCCAACTGAGATCATTGACAAGACTCTCCTGTGTAGTTCTGGGCTGATTCCTCACCGTTCTCATCATTGAAACTCCACGGAGGTGAGATCATGTATGGAGCCCCAGACCGAGGGAGATGGACAGTTACTTTGTGTTTCTTCCATTTGTGAACAATCGCACCAACGGTTGCCACCCTCTCACCAAGCTGCTTGGCGATGGTCTTGTAGCCCATTCCAGCCTTTTGTAGATCTACAATCTTGTCCCCGATGTCCTTGGACAGCTCTTTGGTCTTGGCCATGGTGGAGAGATTGGAATCTGATTGCTTCTGTGGACAGGTGTCTTTTATACAGGAAACAAGCTGAGATTAGGAGCACTCCCTTTAAGAGAGTGCTCCTAATCTCAGCTTGTTACCTGTATAGAAGACACCTGGGAGCCAGAAATCTTACTGATTATTAGGGGATCAAATACTTATTTCACTAATTAAAATGCAAATCAATTTATATCTTTTTTTTAAATGTGTTTTTCTGGATATTTTTGTTGTTTTTCTGTCTCTCGCTGTTATAATAAACCCACCAATAAAGTTATAGACTGATTGTTTCTTTGTCAGTGGGGCAAACGTACAATATCAGGAGCCGATCAAATACTTTTGATACAGTAGGTAATATCCTGTCCTTTATAGTAGTGGAAAACATAGTTAGGGTTCTTCACTATTATGCCGCGTACACTCGGAATTTCCGACAACCAAACCGTGGATTTTTTTTCCGACGGATGTTGGCTCAAACTTGTCTTGCATACACACGGGTCACACAAATCTTGTCGGAAATTCCGAACGTCAAGAACGCGGTTCCATAGCCAGTGCGGCTCTTCTGCTTGATTCCGAGCATGCGTGGAACTTTGTGCGTCGGAATTGTGTACAAACGATTGGAATTTACGACAACGGATTTTGTTGTCGTAAAATTTAAGAACCAGCTCTCAAACAGTTGTTGTCGGAAATTTCGACAGCAAATGTCCGATGGAGCCTACACACGGTCAGAATTTACAACAACAAGCTTACATTTGTTGTCGGAAATTCCGATCGTCTGTACGTGGCATAAGAGTGAACAGACTACAGCTTATTTATTCTGAAAAGCCAGACTGTGACTTACTCTACCAGTAATAACACTGCCACTTACAGTATCTTACAAAAGTAAGTACACCCCTCACTCAGATTTCTGTAAATCTTTTCCTCTATCTTTTCATGTGACAACACTGAAGAAATGACACTTGTCTACAATGTAAAGTAGTGAGTGTACAGCTTGTATAACAGTGTAAATTTGCTGTCCCCTCAAAATAACTCAACACACAGCCATTAATGTCTAAACCGCTGGCAACAAAAGTCAGTACACCCCTAAGTGAAAATCTCCAAATTGGGCCCAAAGTGTCAATATTTTGTGTGACCGCCATTATTTTCCAGCACTGCCTTAACCCTCTTGGGCATGGAGGTCACCAGAGCTTCACAGGTTGTCACTGGAGTCCTCTTCCCCTCCTCCATGACGACATCACAGAGCTGGTGGATATTAGAGACCTTGCGCTCCTCCACCTTCTGTTTGAGGATGTCCCACAGATGATCAATAGGGTTTAGGTCTGGAGACATGCTTGGCCAGTCCATCACCTTTACCCTCAGCTTCTTTAGCAAGGCAGTGGTGGTCTTGGAGGTGTGTTTGGGGTGGTTATCATGTTGGAATACTGCCCTGCGGTCCAGTCCCTGAAGGGAGGGGAACATGCTCTGCTTCAGTATGTCACAGTACATGTTGGCATTCATGGTCCCCTCAATGATCTGTAGCCCCCCAGTGCCAGCAGCACTCATGCAGCCCCAGACCATGACACTCCCACCACCATGCTTGACTGTAGACAAGACACACTTGTCTTTGTCCTCCTCACCTGGTTGCCCCCACACACGCTTGTCACCATCTGAACCAAATACGTTTATCTTGGTCTCATCAGACCACAGGACATGGTTCCAGTAATCCATGTCCTTAGTCTGCTTGTCTTCAGCAAACTGTTTGCGGACTTTCTTGTGCATCATCTTTAGAAGAGTCTTCCTTCTGGGACAACAGCCATGCAGACCAATTTGATGCAGTGTGCGGCGTATGGTCTGAGCACTGACAGGCTGACCCCCCCACCCCTACAACCTCTGCAGCAATGCTGGCAGCACTCATATGTCTATTTCCCAAAGACAACCTCTGGATATGACGCTGATCACGTGACCTCAACTTCTTTGGTGGACCATGGCGAGGCCTGTTCTGAGTGGAATCTGTCCTGTTATACCGCTGTATGGTCTTGGCCACCGTGCTGCAGCTCAGTTTCAGGGTCTTGGCAATCTTCTTATAGCCTAGGCCATCTTTATGTAGAGCAACAATTCTTTTTTTCAGCTCCTCAGAGAGTTCTTTGCCATGAGGTGCCATGTTGTACTTCCAGTGACCAGTATGAGAGAGTGAGAGCGATAACACCAAATTTAAC
>JBBDGP010005578.1:0-15000 GCA_037952835.1 Lithobates septentrionalis
GGGGAGGGGGGTGTAGGAAGTGGGGGGGTGGTGAGAGAAGGAGAGAAGGTAGTGAGAGAGGGGAGATGAGAGAAAGAGGGTGGGTTGATTAGTATGTCTGACATGTCCCACCGTTATACTGTATGAAGTACAGTACACCCCTCCCCCCCACAGGTTTCCTCTCAGAGTGGTCTCTCCCCTGTAGGTGTAGAAGGCAGGCTGTCACACTCCGGTTCTTAGCTGCTCTCTCGGTCCCTCCTCCCACCGTCACAGCCAATAACACTTACCCAGTTCAGAAAGTGTAGCCCCCCCCCCCCCCCGGCTCTCTCCGTCCCTCTCTCTCCTCTCAGGACCAGTAGCCTGTTGACACCATCCATCCCGCGGCTGAATCCATCCTGCCCCGTCCACCCTGGAGCCTCTCATAGGTCCCCCTACTAGCCCTGGCTCTCGGGCACTCAGCCCGAGAGCCTGAATGGTCAGTCTGTCCCTGGGGGCGGGCCTTGCAGCTGTCACCGAGTAACCATGGCCGGCACTGAATGGCGCTCACTTGGCATTGCCTCGCCCCCCAGGAGTTGGAAGAAGATGACAGAAGGGAGAGGTGTGGAGGCATGGGATTGAATTTAGAAGATGTAGCGCGGTGGCCAGGTGGCCCACTGGGCAAATGCCCGGTATGCCCTATGGCTGGTCCGGGCCTGCCTGCGCCCACTGGGCAAATGCCCGGTATGCCCTATGGCTGGTCCGGGCCTGCCTGCCCCCCCTCCTGAAAGGTTCCAAATGTGGCGCTGGACGGGGGGGAGGTGATATAGGAGACAAACAAGCGGAAGTTCCACTTTTGGGTGGAGCTCCACTTTAAGGGGGTAAATCTTCTGGAGGGCAAGTGGTTAATGAGGAAATAAAATGAATTGATACATCTGTAGTATCATAAAACATTGAGAACAGTGAAGGGGGTCGGAGTACTTTAGGAATTCGCTGTACACATAAGTCAGTACAAGAAATCAGAAGCTTCCCCCATATTCCATGTGGGCAGCCAGCAGTCATCTGGCGGGGGGGGGGTTGGAGCCCCGTGTGCCCGGAAAGCTCTACCCAGACGATGCCAAAATCCTCAGCGGCCACATTTAAGACTGTGAAAGACCTGAATGGCACATAAATTCTGCAGCACACAATGGGACGGTGTCAGAGCTGCGGCACCGGGGCCCGGTCCCCCCCTCCGGGGTTATTCACAGTTCAGTCCCCCGCAGGACACTTTCCTTTTATTTTGCTCTAATCGTTCATTTTTCAGGACAAACTTCTGGGGGCTCCAAGACCTCCTGCAAACAGGATTTAATCACAGCTACAGCAAGAATCTAGAGCAGGGGGTCTCCAGACTTTCTAAGGGCCGATTTACTGTCTTTCAGACTTTACGAGGGCCGTACACAGTGGTCAGTGTGAGTGGCAGGTCCCGACGTCTGTGGGAAAAAATAATGCCCCATCGTTGGTGTCAGTGGGAGGAATAGTGTCCCATCGTTGGTGTCAGTGGGAGGAATAGTGTCCCATCGTTGGTGTCAGTGGGAGGAATAGTGCCCCATCGTTGGTGTCAGTGGGAGGAATAGTGCCCCATCGTTGGTGTCAGTGGGAGGAATAGTGCCCCATCGTTGGTGTCAGTGGGAGGAATAGTGTCCCATCATTGGTGTCAGTGGGAGGAATAGTGCCCCATCGTTGGTGTCAGTGGGAGGAATAGTGTCCCATCGTTGGTGTCAGTGGGAGGAATAGTGTCCCATCGTTGGTGTCAGTGGGAGGAATAGTGCCCCATCGTTGGTGTCAGTGGGAGGAATAGTGCCCCATCGTTGGTGTCAGTGGGAGGAATAGTGCCCCATCGTTGGTGTCAGTGGGAGGAATAGTGCCCCATCGTTGGTGTCAGTGGGAGGAATAGTGTCCCATCGTTGGTGTCAGTGGGAGGAATAGTGTCCCATCGTTGGTGTCAGTGGGAGGAATAGTGTCCATCGTTGGTGTCAGTGGGAGGAATAGTGTCCCATCGTTGGTGTCAGTGGGAGGAATAGTGCCCCATCGTTGGTGTCAGTGGGAGGAATAGTGTCCCATTATTGGGGTCAGTGGATGAAATGGGGCCGGCAAAGGGCCACATCTGGCCCCCGGGCTGCAGTTTGGAGACCACCAAGGGCAGTCTGCCAAGAATCACAACATTCTTTAGCAGTGCAACTTAAGTATAAACATTGTAACAATTTGTCCTTTAGATCAAAGGAATGCACTTTGGTGTGTAAATGAGGGAAGTTTAACCACTTAAAGACTAAGGCCCCTTTCACACTGGGGCGGTTTGCAGGCGTTATTGCGCTAAAAATACCGCCTGCAAACCGCCCCTAAACAGCCTCCGCTGTTTGTTCAGTGTGAAAGCCCGAGGGCCCCGAGGGCTTTCACACTGAAGCGCTGCGCTGGCAGGAGAAGAAAAAATATCCTGCAAGCCGCATCTTTGGAGCGGTGAAGGAGCGGTGTATTCACCGCTCCTGCCCATTGAAATCAATGGGACAGCACGGCTATACCCGCGCTATACGAGTGGTTTTAACCCTTTTTCGGCCGCCAGCGGGGGGTTAAACCGCACCGCTAGCGGCCGAATACCGCGGTAAAACAGCGCTAAAAAAAGCGCCGTTTTACCGCCGACGCCCCCTACCGCCCCAGTGTGAAAGCAGCCTAAACCTTTTTTCTGACATTTGTTGGTTTCAAGTTAAAATCTTTTTTTTTTTTTGCTAGAAAATTACTTAGAACCCCCAAACAATATATACCGTATTTATCGGCGTATAACACGTACTTTTTTCCCCTTAAAATCAGGGAAAATCGCGGGTGCGTGTTATATGCCGATCCCCTGCGATCCTGAGCAGACAGATCTTCAAAATCGCCGACCGCGATTTGAAAATGGCGCCGCCGGCGCCGAAATACACAGAGCCGGTCCTCGGCTCTTCTCGGCCACTTTCGGCTTCACTCGAGCGCCGCCTGAACCTAGCCGAGTGTACTCGGCTAGGTTCGGATAGCTCCGCTCACAGTCACGCCCATCCCGGGCGGGACTACGAGTGGAGCCGAAAGTGAACGAGAGCCGCCGAGAAGAGCCGAGGACCGGCTCTGTGTATTTCGGCGCCGGCGGCGCCATTTTCAAATCGCGGTCGGTGATTTTGAAGCTCAGGATTGCAGGGGATCACAGGATCACGGCGCCATTTTCAAACTGCGAGCTGCAAGGCTGCACTGACAAGGCTGCACTGGGGCAAGGCTGCACTGACAAGGCTGCACTGGGGCAAGGCTGCACTGACAAGGCTGCACTGGGGCAAGGCTGCACTGACAAGGCTGCACTGACAAGGCTGCACTGGGGCAAGGCTGCACTGACAAGGCTGCACTGGGGCAAGGCTGCACTGACAAGGCTGCACTGGGGCAAAGCTTCACTGACAAGGCTGCACTGGGGCAAGGCTGCACTGGGGCAAGGCTGCACTGACAAGGCTGCACTGACAAGGCTGCACTGACAAGGCTGCACTGACAAGGCTGCACTGACAAGGCTGCACTGGGGCAAGGCTGTACTGGGGCAAGGCTGTACTGGGGCAAGGCTGCACTGACAAGGCTGCACTGACAAGGCTGCACTGACAAGGCTGTACTGGGGGCAAGGCTGCACTGACATGGCTGCACTGACATGGCTGCACTGACATGGCTGCACTGACAAGGCTGCACTGACAAGGCTGCACTGACATGGCTGCACTGACATGGCTGCACTGCAACTTCCTTAAAATTCCCTCCTAAACTTGGGGTGCATGTTATACGCCAATAAACACGGTATATATATATTTTTTTTTTAGTAGAGACCCTAGAGAATAAAATGGTGGTTGTTGCAATATTTTACGTCGCACTGTATTTGCGCAGCAGTCATTCAAATGCAATTTTTTGGGAAAAAAAATTACACTTTAATGAATTTAAAAAAAACTAACCAGTAAAGTTCGCCCAATTTTTTTTTGTATAATGTGAAAGATTTTATGCCACGAGAATTGTGATCTTTTTATTCTAAGCAAAAAAAAAAATTGTGATTCTTATTTTGGCCAGAATCGTCCGGCTCTAGCTGACAGTGGCCTCAGCTATCCACAGGTGATCGATTACCTGCAGGTTGGGACAGATGACGGCCCCTAGTGCTTATATTTGCACCCAGAAGCATTCTTTGAGATATCACTTTTCATCAGCTGCGTCTGTATTTCTGGTCTTTTCTCCAATACTAAGATCGAGTTTGGTGGGAGGGGCCAGCAGGCTCCTGTAATAATCACAGGCACTCTGGCCTGTTGCGTTATATGAAAGAACACATCCCCAGCATCCCTTTAGACGTGCATCCCCCCGCCAGCCACTGGGTGCTACAGAGTTTAGCTGTGCAATCTGTTGATTGAGTAGAGTGTAATCGAGCAACTGCTCGCCTGACTGCACTGCTAAAAAAGTCTGCAGCACCAAGCAGGGAGGAGAATGCATCTCCGAAGGGATGTCGGGCATGTGTTCTTTTATAGAGCGATTAGGAACAGCAGTACAGTGACGGATGCCAGCCCTATAGATCACGACCTCACATAATGAAGAGCAAAAATGATTGATGATGAAGATTGGAGTAATTCAGACAGGAAATGAAGGCCAGCTCAAATTTAAAGGGGTATTCCGTGGAGATGATCAGTTTCAATATCAGAGAGAACATTGCTACAAGTGGAGGGGAAAAAAGGATTAAGGTTGGAGTTCAGCTTTAACATAATACGGCTTTGCTGCTCAGCTACGGATGGTGACCTCTCTATGTGTAGGACTCTGAGAAGGTCTATAGGAATTGGTTACACCGGAGGAGGTCCAGCTATTCTGCAGCAATGCTAATGATATGGAAAATGAAGACTACCGCAATGAAAACAAAAAGCAAAAAAAAAAAACAAACAAAAAAAAAAAAACAAAATACCTAAAATAAAATAAAGCAGCTGCTAAAACTGTGAGATTATTATTAATATTATTCACGAATTATATAGCGCCAACAGTTTACGCAGCACTTTACAATGCATAGGGGGGGACAACACAATTACAGTACAGTTCAATACAAAAAGGTACAGGAGGGCACACATGTACAGATATGAAATTCAATGTAGCAGCGCTATAAAACTAAAAACAAATAAAATAACACAAAAAATGAACTGATCCAAACAGTGAATATATGTGAACTACAACACACAGCAACATTGTGTAAAATTATGAAAATTGATAAACAATCCATAAAAAACACACATCCGGCTTGTAAATACCTGTCCACTGAGTACAGCGAGCTGACGTCAGCCTCCCTACGCGCGTTTCGTCACAAACTGACGTCACCTTGGGGAGGGACATACAAGAGGCCCTGGCTCGGTTTTAAACCGCAGGCTCACTAGAGCTTGCCTTTTGGTAAGCGCGCATTCTATGTGGTGGAGGTGCACTGTCTTGGAGAGGTGTATATATCACAAGAATCTACACTGATGTGTTTTTTATGGACGGTTTATCAATTTTCATCATTTTACACAATGTTGCTGTGTGTTGTAGTTCACATATATTCACTGTTTGGATCAGTTCATTTTTTGTGTTATTTTGTTTTTATTTTTATAGCGCTGCTACATTGAATACTAAATGATATTATTTGTAGAGAGCTGTACTCACTAGTGGAGAAATAAATATAAGCAAACAGGATGATGTAGGTGGTGACCAGAGGGATGAGCTCCGCTATGCCAATCTCTTCCTTGAAATGGACGTGGACCATGTTCTTCCCCCGGGAGGTGCCGTTGGTGCGAGGATACAGCTGTGTCAGATGGGACCTCAGACTGTTCAGAAACCTGAAAAAAAAAAAAATATAAGAACACTTACAGGGAACAGCACCACTACACTCCTTCATAACCCAACGAACGGGCAGTAACACAGGAAGATGCCAAAACTGAAAGGTTGGTGACACTAACGGTATCACCAACCTGGCTCTGCAGCATGGCAGGTGTGCGCGAGACACAAACAGGTTTCCAAATCCTTCACAGAGTTCGAGGATTCACATTTATTATTTGAAGTGTGAATTAAAGTGAAGGACGAACTCCAAAAATAAATAAAAAACTTACCTAAACTAAATTCCTCAGTACATTTAAACCTTTTATATTTGAACTTCTTTTATAAAGTGTTTGCCAATACTGCCTAAAGACCTGGAGATCCTGCCAGCTTCCTTGCTGTATCCCTGCTTCCTGCCAACACTAACTATGGGTTCAGACCTGTGCTTGCAGTGCCAGATATGCAGGACTTCCTGTAATAGAAACAGCGGATCACATTGCAGCTGGTATGCGCAGAACAGGAGGGGGTGGAGCACTTGATAGCTCCTCCCAACTGCTTATCCCTGTAAAACTTTAGATCATGACACAGGGCATGAGTGCTCAACCTGTGTCCCTCCAGCTGTTGCGAACTACAAGTCCCATCATGCTTCTGCCTTTGGGAGTCACCAACTGTCAGCCTTGCAATGCCTCATGGAACTTGTAGTTCTGCAACAGCCGTAGGGCAGCAGGTTGAGTACCCATGATGTAGGGCAGGGGTGTCAAACTCAATTTCATCATGGGCCGCATCAGCAGATGTTTGCACTCAAACGGTCAGTTGTATCAGGGGTGCCCTACGTGCAGGGTTCAGCGTTCAGGGGTGCGCTACGTGCAGGGTTCAGGGGTGCGCTACGTGCAGGGTTCAGGGGTGCGCTACGTGCAGGGTTCAGGGGTGCGCTACGTGCAGGGTTCAGGGTGCGCTACGTGCAGGGTTCAGGGGTGCGCTACTTGCAGGGTTCAGGGGTGCGCTACGCGCAGGGTTCAGGGGTGCGCTACGTGCAGAGTGCCGGGTTCAGGGGTGCGCTACCTACAGAGTGCCGGGTTCAGGGGTGCGCTACCTACAGAGTGCCGGGTTCAGGGGTGCGCTACCTACAGAGTGCAGGGTTCAGGGGTGCGCTACCTACAGAGTGCCGGGTTCAGGGGTGCGCTACCTACAGAGTGCCGGGTTCAGGGGTGCGCTACCTACAGAGTGCAGGGTTCAGGGGTGCGCTACCTACAGAGTGCAGGGTTCAGGGGTGCGCTACCTACAGAGTGCAGGGTTCAGGGGTGCGCTACCTACAGAGTGCAGGGTTCAGGGGTGCGCTACCTACACAGTGCAGGGTTCAGGGGTGCGCTACCTACACAGTGCAGGGTTCAGGGGTGCGCGACCTACACAGTGCAGGGTTCAGGGGTGCGCTACCTAGACAGTGCAGGGTTCAGGGGTGCGCTACCTACAGAGTGCAGGGTTCAGGGGTGCGCTACCTACAGAGTGCAGGGTTCAGGGGTGCGCTACCTACAGAGTGCAGGGTTCAGGGGTGCGCTACCTACAGAGTGTAGGGGTGTGGCGGGGTTAAAGCCACCTGAGCTCAGAGTACTACTACTCATGACGACATGTGAGCATCGTTTACTCAGGGGTTGGGTTTGGCCCCCTTAGTTCCAGTGAAGGGAACTCTAAAGGCGTCAGCATACCAAGACATTTTGGACAATTTCATGCTCCCAACTTTGTGGGAACAGTTTGGGGACGGCCCATTCATGGGTGAGCGAGTTTGGGGTCGAGGAATGTGACTGGCCTGCACAGAGCCATGACATCAACCCGATAGAACCCCTTTGGGATGAATTAGAGTGGAGAATGCAAGCCAGACCTTCTCATCCAACATCAGCGCCTGACCTCACAAATGCTCTTCTGGAAGAATGGTCAAAAATTCCCATAGACACCCTCCTAAACCTTGTGGACGGCCTTCCAGAAGAGTTGAAGCTGTTATAGTTGCAAAGGGCGGAGCCAACTCAATATTGAACCCTCCGGACTAAGACTGGGATGTCATTAAAGTTCATATGTGTGTAAAGGCAGGCGTCCCAACTTTGGACAATATCATCTATATATCTCAATAAATGTAGCATTTCTCCTCTAAGGGTGGTTTAGAATGACTCCCCTAACTGGTTTGGCAGTCTAACATTTCACTCTCAAGGCAGAATTTTTGACCTAAAGTGGGGTAAAGGTTGGGGCTTTAGGTGAGGGGGTGGGGTGAGGGGCGTGGTTATGAGAAATCTGGAGTTCAAATTTGAATTATTGAAAAAAAAAAAAAAAAAAAACACCCATAACACACATATTCTCTCCCCGGATCGATCAAACAGCCGGCGTTCCCCCGTTTACTCACTTGGCGTCATATCTGCGCAGCACCAGGGTGATGGTGTAGGACACGATCCGCTTGCGGTTGTACAGACTGACTCCGCTCTGCTTTCCCGGAACACCAAAAAGCAACTCTGTTCAAAAAAAAAAAAAAAAAATTATTTTACAAATAGGGCTAATAGATGATAAAAGAAGAAAAAAAAAAGAACCAACAACAAATAAGATAATTTAAATTTAAAAGTGAACAACCACACCACACAGGGAGCATGCAGGGGGCGGAGCTGGAAACTGGGGACCACGCAGAGGGCGGAAAAGGAACCCAGGGTAAACGCAGAGGGCGGGGCAGAAACCAGGGTACACGCAGAGGGCGGGGCAGCAACCAGGGTACCCGCAGAGGGCGGGGCAGCAACCAGGGTACACGCAGAGGGCGGGGCAGCAACCAGGGTACACGCAGAGGGCGGGGCGGGAACGAGGGTACACGCAGAGGGCGGGGCGGGAACGAGGGTACACGCAGAGGGCGGGGCGGGAACGAGGGTACACGCAGAGGGCGGGGCGGGAACGAGGGTACACGCAGAGGGCGGGGCGGGAACGAGGGTACACGCAGAGGGCGGGGCGGGAACGAGGGTACACGCAGAGGGCGGGCGACCCAGGGGCGGGGCGGGAACGAGGGTACACGCAGAGGGCGGGCGGGAACGAGGGTACACGCAGAGGGCGGGGCGGGAACGAGGGTACACGCAGAGGGCGGGGCGGGAACGAGGGTACACGCAGAGGGCGGGGCGGGAACGAGGGTACACGCAGAGGGCGGGGCGGGAACGAGGGTACACGCAGAGGGCGGGGCGGGAACGAGGGTACACGCAGAGGGCGGGGCGGGAACGAGGGTACACGCAGAGGGCGGGGCGGGAACGAGGGTACACGCAGAGGGCGGGGCGGGAACGAGGGTACACGCAGAGGGCGGGGCGGGAACGAGGGTACACGCAGAGGGCGGGAACGAGGGTACACGCAGAGGGCGGGAACGAGGGTACACGCAGAGGGCGGGGACGAGGGTACACGCAGAGGGCGGGGACGAGGGTACACGCAGAGGGCGGGGACGAGGGTACACGCAGAGGGCGGGGACGAGGGTACACGCAGAGGGCGGGGACGAGGGTACACGCAGAGGGCGGGGCGGGGAACGAGGGTACACGCAGAGGGCGGGGCGGGAACGAGGGTACACGCAGAGGGCGGGGCGGGAACGAGGGTACACGCAGAGGGCGGGGCGGGAACGAGGGTACACGCAGAGGGCGGGGCGGGAACGAGGGTACACGCAGAGGGCGGGGCAGGAACGAGGGTACACGCAGAGGGCAGGGCGGGAACGATGGTACACGCAGAGGGCGGGGCGGGAACGAGGGTACACGCAGAGGGCAGGGCGGGAATGAGGGTACACGCAGGGGCGGGGCGGGAACCAGGGTACACGTAGAGGGCGGAGCAGGAACGAGGGTACACGTAGAGGGCGGAGCAGGAACGAGGGTACACGTAGAGGGTGGGGCAGGAACGAGGGTACACGCAGAGGGTGAAGCAGGAACCAGGGTACATGTAAAGGGCGGAGCAGGAACGAGGGTACACGCAGAGGGCGGGGCGGGAACGAGGGTACACGCAGAGGGCGGGGCGGGAACGAGGGTACACGCAGAGGGCGGGGCAGGAACGAGGGTACACGCAGAGGGCAGGGCGGGAACGATGGTACACGCAGAGGGCGGGGCGGGAACGAGGGTACACGCAGAGGGCAGGGCGGGAATGAGGGTACACGCAGGGGCGGGGCGGGAACCAGGGTACACGTAGAGGGCGGAGCAGGAACGAGGGTTCACGTAGAGGGCGGAGCAGGAACGAGGGTACACGTAGAGGGTGGGGCAGGAACGAGGGTACACGCAGAGGGTGAAGCAGGAACCAGGGTACATGTAAAGGGCGGAGCAGGAACGAGGGTACACGCAGAGGGCGGGGCAGGAACCTTGCAGTGAGAAGTGAGAGGGGTTCCCTTACCTCGGAGGGTGGCGGAGGTCTGCAGGGTCTTGGGTTCATGTTGCTGGATGGTCCGGATAAGGTCCGGGTCGTCGTTGAACAGATCGCGGTTGTTCTGCCAGAAGTTGGCCGGAGACAGGAGGAGGCAGCCATGTTCGGGTAGTTTGTCCCGGAGTTTCCGGAGTCCTGGCAGCAGATCGGTTACCTGAAGACACACGTCCTCCAGGCTCTTCTGACCGGCTCTGCAGAGGGACACACAACACAGGATATGAGAACTAATGACTCAACACCAACCACCCAACCATCATTGCCTTAAAAAACGGGATCCCTTTTCCCGATTTCATCTATTGTTGGAAATATTTTGACACGGATGGGTTCGTTAGAACAGGGAAAGTCCTATCAGTCTGTGTATTGTCTGTGCCTGACTGGGGACAAGGAACCTTCTCCAAAGTAAGAGGAGATCCCCTCCTATGTCCTTATTGGAAGATTCTCCGCACCTCCTGCGATATTCGCATTTCCCATAACTTTGTCTCAAGTGGTCACCAAGACAAACAAGGAGGATAAATCTACCCTGCGGGGACACAGACTGAAACAGACACCTGACAGAGGTTCTAACCCTTCACAGCTCCATCCAAAAGTTCTGGCTTTAGATATTCTTCTAGGTTTTTAAGCAAAATCAAGACTGTATAGTATAGTCCTTACTTATTTTCAAACCACTCCGGTTCGGTCACGTGATCCTGTGTAAGGGAGCGCTCAACGGCTGGGAATCCCAGAACCAGACACATCACCCATAGGGCTCCTATGGCCACTCCCTCCGTTCACTGACACAGGAGAGCTGGAGCTGCAGGATCACATGACCAGACCACCAGTCCCTCTTTTCCTCTGCAGTAGCAACTCTCTGACACAGGAGAGCTGAAGCTGTGGGATCACATGACCCAGACTGGCGTTCCCTCATTTCCCCTGCTACAGCCACTCGCTGACATAAGGAAAGCTGGAGCTGCAGAATCACAGGACTGAACCAGCGCTCCCTCCTTTACCTTGCTGCAGCCACTCACTGACACAGGAAAGCTGGAGCTGTGAGATCACATGACCGGACTGAGGTAACCCTCATTTCCCCTGCAGCAGCCACTCACTGACACAGGAGAGCTGGAGCTGCGGGATCACGTGATCGAACCAGCGCTCCCTCCTTTCCTCGGCAGCAGCCACTCACTGACACAGGAAAGCTGGAGCTGTGGGATCACATGACCGGACTGTGGAAACCCTCTTTTCCCCTGCAGCAGCCACTCACTGACACAGGAGAGCTGGAGCTGCGGGATCACGTGATCGAACCAGCGCTCCCTCCTTTCCTCGGCAGCAGCAACTCACTGACACAGGAAAGCTGGAGCTGCAGAATCAAAGGACTGGACCGGAGCTCCCGCCTCTCCCTTGCTGCAGCCACTCACTGACACAAGAGAGCTGGGAGCTGTGGGATCACATGACCGGGCGAGCGTTCCTTTCTTTAAATTGCAGCGGCCACTCAGACAGCGCTTCCTCCTTTCCCCTGCAGCAGCCACTCTCAGACACAGGAGAGCTACGGGATCACATGGCCAGATGGGCGCTCCCTTCTTTCCCCTGCAGCGCTCACTCACAGTGCTTCCTCCTTTCCCCTGCAGCAACCACTCTCAGACACAGGAGAGCTACGAGATCACATAGCTAGACCGGCGCTCCTTTCTTTCCCCCCTGCAGCGGTCACTCACAGACCGTGCTTCCTCCTTTTAACTGCAGCGCCACTCAGACACAAGAAAGCTAGAGCTGCAGGATCACATGACCAAACCGGCGCTCCCGCCAATACCCTGCAGCAGCCTCTCACAGACAACGCTCCCTCTTTTCCACTGCAGCGGACACTCACAAAAGGGAGAGCTGGAGCTGCGGGATCACGTGACCGGACCGGCGCCCCCTTCGTTCCCCTGCAACAGCTACTCACTGACACAAGAAAGCTGGAGCTGCGGGATTACATGACCTGATCAGCGCTCCCTCCTTTCCCCTGCAGTGGCCACTCACAAAAGGAGAGCTGGAGCTGCGGGATCACGTGACCGGACCGGCGCCCCCTTCGTTCCCCTGCAGCAGCTACTCACTGACACAAGAGAGCTGGAGCTGCGGGATTATGCGACCCGATCAGCGCTCCCTCCTTTCCCCTGCAGTGGCCACTCACAAAAGGAGAGCTGGAGCTGCGGGATCACGTGACCGGACCTTCGCCCCCTTCGCTCCCCTGTAGCAGCCACTCACTGACACAAGAGAGCTGGAGCTGTGGGATCACGTGATTGAACCAAGACTCCCTCCCTTAACCTGCAGCAGCAACTCACTGACACAGGAGAGCTAGAGCTGCGGGACAACAGGACTGGACCAGCTCTCCCTCCTTTCCCCTGCAGCAACTGCTCACTGACACAGGAAAGGTGGGACTGTGGGATAACCTGACATGACTGAAGTGGACTAAATAAGGTAAGTACACAGACATCTTTTTTTATACAGGTTAGGTAGGATAGGTAGCGGGAAGTGGGAGGGAACATTTTTAAGACTAGTTATAGTTTGCTTTCACTTTAAGCTTAATCAATAGCAGCACCTATAATGACCACACACTAATACTACATTACTAGTGTCTCACACCATTATGTCTACGATTCCTTTTTAATTAAACCCCAGGGCTTTGTTGAACCCGTGGACCCCCATCTCTGAGTGTATTCTGAGTGAATGCCTTGGCAGGATATCGGGGGGGGCTGGAAGTACCTGTCCCTGAGCACATGGTTCCGGATTTCCTCTACTAAGGAGAACACTCGTGACAAAGGAGAACGAAACACATCCACAGCCAGGAAGTTCTTGTCCCACGGAGACACCACCCCCTTCACCAGGACTTGCTGGATGTAGGCCACGGGAGGTCCAAGATACTGCAGGGAAAGAACAAGTATAGAACCACATTACATAGAACACTGAGCCAGTCACATCAGTCTCTGTACCAGAAGAGCTTACACTCTAATGTCCCCTCCCCCACAGTCGCATATTATTATACATTTATATAGCTCTGACATATACCGCAGTGCTGTACAGAGATCACCGAGCCAGTCACATCAGTCTCTGCACCAGAGGAGCTCCTCCACCAGGTGGTGCTGTTTTGCAAGGTACTGTTGGCTCGCTCTGCTTTGGTCTCAGCTGGAGGAAACATCAACCCCGGGCCTGTCCTGCAAGCTTCTCCCCCAGCCCCCATGCAGTGGGCGGGGGGAGATGAAGGTGGAGGCTCTCCAGGAGGCACTGAGGCCTACTCCATGTGCTCAAGCTGCAATGGATCCTGGGCCTGTCCCTATGCAAGAGGGGTCCTTACCAATCTTCCAGGACAAAGTGGTGAACATACTTTGCCGCATTGCTAAGGAGGAACAGAAACTTGCTGTCATGAAAGAAGATCTCAGGAAATAAGAAAGAAATCCCTTTATAGTAAGTTTGGAAGTGGCACTTATCACTGTGGTGGAGGATTATTGGGGTTGTGACATCAGTCTGTTGCACTCACCTATCACATTTGAAGGGATTGGAATTCATAATTTCCTATGGACACACTATTATTCTTCTTCTTCATTTACTTAGCTCTGACAGACACCGCAGGTGCTGTACAGAGATCAGTGGGACAGTCACATCAGTCTCTGTACCAGAGGAGCTTACACTCTACTGTCCCCTTCCCCATAGTCACATCGGTCTCTGTACCACAGGAGCTTACACTCTGTCCCCTTCCCCACAGTCACATCAGTCTCTGCACCAGAGGAGCTTACGCTCTAATGTCCCCTCCCCCACAGTCACATCAGTCTCTGTACCAGAGGAGCTTACACTCTAACGTTTCCCCGCAGTCACACAACATGCATAAAGCTTGGCTAGACAGGGATGAGCATTGTATTTAGCACTCGGCCCAGGAGTCATGATGGACCTACACCCCTCCCCGGGGCTGAGAGCAGTCAGGTGCATTGTGGTAGGTGGCTCCATCCACAGCCATAAACCGATCGGTGTGTTTGGTGTTGCATCAAAGGACAGACACAACAAGTGCTGACCCCGGTGTGGTTCTATCAGACTCGGTTCCAAGGTCAGTAATCAGATCCTTGGAGTGGAGATAGTATCAGACACGTGGACAGATAACAGAAAAGAAAACAGACCAGGCCAAGGTCACAGGCAGGATTTATCTGATTCTCTTCCCTCCAGTACAGGATGGTGACGGGGACAGCTGGGTGACAGTTCTAGGTTGAAGCAGAGCAGGCCGGGACCCGGAGGGGCCACATTTAGGGGTGTCACGTGAGGTGCTTTCTGCTAGTTTAGTGGGGGGATCTTTGCTTAGGGATACATTTCTTCCTTACTCTGATTTGCCGTTCAGTTGCTCTGGGAGTTGCATTGAGCTGCTTCTTTTGTTACTTTTGATTTAAATGGACTTGTATGGGGAAGCAGATCAGACCCAAACAAAGCCTGTGTACATGAGACCTTTAGGTGTCTGGAAAGGGGGACGTACTCCCCAGTAACACCATATCATCCCCCTCACATTGCCCAGTCTGGCCTCCGGTTATCACAGAGTCATGCACAGTTTACATACAGAACTTGCTGTAATGTCAGCCCCCCCCCCAGTGTCTTCTACTCAACCATCAGGGAATACTGTGGTATGATAATCCCAGGGGTGAGGCATGAACATGTTACCAAAGTGTCTGGACAGAAAACACGGCTTACCCAATCGGGGCGCTCACTTCGGTCGTTGGGGTTCACTTCAGCTGGAGGGGGGGAGTAATCCTTCACAGGGGTAATGTATTCCACGGGGCCCGTCCCTGGAAGAGGCAGCTTCAACAGGGGGTAACTGGGCAGGAGGAA
>JBBDGP010005578.1:17500-75709 GCA_037952835.1 Lithobates septentrionalis
AGACCTGATCATAGAAGAGATCTTGCTGGAAATAAAGCTCTCCGGGGTAGGGGCGGAGACTCTGGGTGTGAAATGAATCCCCGGGCTCCTTGCCATGTCACATGACACACTCTTGGCCGGCTGCCTGTACACACAGGGGAATCTCCGGGCGTCAGACACACATGGAGGAGATGTGTACATAGGAGGAGATCAGGAAGGAAGGACGCTTTCTAGGAGATGCCGGCTGTGGGAACAGCCAATATTACATAAGAAAGCTGGCAGCAGGACAGATTGAATACTGCAGGAGAATATATATACTCAGATATAAAATAAATCTGAGCCACACGAGCAACAAGTTCAGGTATTCCTGTCCTTTCTCAAGGGGTGCCTAAAACTGTTGCTTGTTTTGCTGGATTCATCAAGTTTAAGCAAGAAGATGTAAAAACAACTCTGGGCTTAAAAAAAAAAAAACTGCTGGGAGTTGTCTAAATACAGCAGCTGTAACTGTCAAAAACAGATGTCCGACAGCATTTATAAAGCGAGATAGGGAGATATAAAGTAACATTGTTTATAAACATTGTTCAGACGGCTAGAATGGCCAGGAATGACAATTCACAACAGGATCCAATGAAGATCTCCCTCAATAATGTTGGTCATATGTGGATGGTTGTACCAAAAATGAAAGAAGAGGGCCAATAGTGAAGTACAGCTTGGCAGGACTTTATTGCGCAAACTAGGATAGGTACTTACAAAACTCGAAGAATAAATTGCGCTTGGATATTGCAAGGATAGACCACGGGAAATGCCGCATCCAGTGTGCGTTCCACCTACAACCGGAAGGGACGTCGTTTGGACTCGAAACCAGAAATGATCTCAACGCGTTTCGCCCTCCCACAAGGCGTCATCAGGGACCTAATTTCCTAATTTTATGCAAGAGGACAGTCTCCTCCCTCCTGCTTAGCCAATCACATGAGATCATGGCGGCCATTTTCTGGGTTAGACAAACGTGTCTCCCACAATGTATGGCTAGTTACCATAGAAAAAAAAAAAAAAAAAACCTAACAGCCATTTTAAAGGTTGGACAAGGATGTCTCATACAAGATAGCTAATTCCAATAGATACAAGTAATATTATATTCAGTCCAAAGGACGTCAATCCGTATACAACATATTCAATCATTAAAATAACAAAATTGTAAAAAAATAGTACCTTCCTACTCTTAGAATTATATAAAAATGAAAAATAAAATAAAATTTTATTAAAATAAAAAAAATTAAATATAAAAATGACTAAATAATAATGAAAAAAATAATAATAATAAAAATGAAATCAAAAATGAAAAAGCTAGGGGTCCATTCCTTTCAATGAGCGGGGACACAGGAGGGGTGTGTGGCGCACCTCGAAGTTTGGAGCACATTTTCACCGTGTATATAGATGTTTTTGTTCTTTTATTTTTTCACGCATCAATTTGATTGTTTTGCAACATTGTGAGTGCTTTAATTATATATATGGAAAGGAGAAAAATTGCGCTCATTACAGTCTGTATCGAATAGCAAGGTATAACAGTTCCAATAGTTGTATATTTAGTTGAAAAACTTCAAAGAAGGGCACCCCAGTGATGTAATCACAGATAAGTGTACCACCAACTCACAGAAAACACTTACCAGATAGTAAGCAAATTTGGGCAGATGGCTTTAACCCAGCCCAGGCCTTTGCTACATAGTAGTAGTAGTAGTATGTGAGGTTGAAAAAAGACACAAGTCCATCAAGTCCAACCTATGTGTGTGATTATGTGTCAGTATTTCATTACATATCCCTGTATGTTGCGGTCATTCCGGTGATTATCTAATAGTTTCTTGAAGCTATCAATGCTCCCCGCTGAGACCACCGCCTGTGGAAGGGAATTCCACATCCTTGCCGCTCTTACAGTAAAGAACCCTCTACGTAGTTTAAGGTTAAACCTCTTTTCTTCTAATTGTAATGAGTGGCCACGAGTCTTATTAAACTCTCTTCTGCGAAAAAGTTTTATCCCTATTGTGGGGTCACCAGTCCGGTATTTGTAAATTGAAATCATATCCCCTCTCAAGCATCTCTTCTCCAGAGAGAATAAGTTCAGTGCTCGCAACCTTTCCTCATAACTAAGATCCTCCAGACCCTTTATTAGTTTTGTTGCCCTTCTTTGTACTCGCTCCATTTCCAGTACATCCTTCCTGAGGACCGGTGCCCAGAAATGGACAGCATACTCCAGGTGCGGCCGGACCAGAGTCTTGTAGAGCGGGAGAATTATCGTTTTATCTCTGCAGTTGATCCCCCTTTTAATGCCAATATTCTGTTTGCTTTATTAGCAGCAGCTTGGCATTGCATGTCATTGCTGAGCCTATCATCCACTAAGACCCCCAAGTCCTTTTCCATCCTAGATCCCCCCAGAGGTTCTCCCCCCAGTGTATAGATTGCATTCAGATTTTTGCCACCCAAATGCATTATTTTACATTTTTCTACATTGAACCTCATTTGCCATGTAGTCGCCCACCCCATTAATTTGTTCAGGTCTTTTTGCAAGATTTCCACATCCTGCGGAGAAGTTATTGCCCTGCTTAGCTTAGTATCGTCTGCAAATACAGAGATTGAACTGTTTATCCCATCCTCCAGATCATTTATGAACAAATTAAATAGGATTGGTCCCAGCACAGAACCCTGGGGAACCCCACTACCCACCCCTGACCATTCTGAGTACTCCCCATTTATCACCACCCTCTGAACTCGCCCTTGTAGCCAGTTTTCAATCCATGTACTCACCCTATGGTCCATGCCAACGCACCTTATTTTGTACAGTAAACGATTATGGGGAACTGTGTCAAATGCTTTTGCAAAATCCAGATACACCACGTCTACGGGCCTTCCTTTATCTAGATGGCAACTCACCTCCTCATAGAAGGTTAATAGATTGGTTTGGCAAGAATGATTCTTCATGAATCCATGCTGATTACTGCTAATGATATCGTTCTCATTACTAAAATCTTATATATAGTCCCTTATCATCCCCTCCAAGAGTTTACATACTATTGATGTTAGGCTAACTGGTCTGTAATTCCCAGGGATGTTTTTTGGGCCCTTTTTAAATATAGGTGCTACATTGGCTTTTCTCCAATCAGCTGGTACCATTCCAGTCAATAGACTGTCTGTAAAAATTAGGAACAACGGTCTGGCAATCACCTGACTGAGTTCCCTAAGTACCCTCGGATGCAAGCCATCTGGTCCCGGTGATTTATTAATGTTAAGTTTCTCAAGTCTAAATTTTAATTCCGTCCTCTGTTAACCATGCTCAACAGAAGATCCCAAGGATGATATGGGGAATAATAAGGTTCTCAGGTGGATACCATATGTTCCATGGCTCCATAAACAGTACATCAACAATCAGCCCAAAAAGAGATAAGGTAGATAATAGCATGATATTGTCTCTATCCCGATTATTAAATCAATTAAAAGGTTGCACTTACATTTACAACATCTTTAAAACACATAGAAAAAAAACAAAGCCGGCCGGCTACAATTCAAGCTCCAGTCCTTCTCAAACGAGATGGTGTGGTGACGTCAGCACGTTACCTCCTCATACGCGTTTCGTCACATATGACATTCTCAATGGGGAACCTTGAGAACCTTATTATTCCCCATATCATCCTTGGGATCTTCTGTTGTTCAAAGGCCTGGGCTGGGTTAAAGCCATATGTCCATCTGGCGTGCCATCTGGTAAGCGTGTTTTCTGTGAGGTGGCGGTGCACTTGTTTGTGTTAAAAATCACTGGGGTGTTCCGTATACATTACACTATCACACTATGGTCTACTATCATTTTTCTTCTTGGGCTGATTGTTGAACCATCTCCTACGGAGCTACGGACTTCATGGTATCTGTTTGAGGGCTTTATCAACATGCCCGTAGTATCCAGATCTAGGTGAATCGTGGAAAGCCAAGGCCTGGGCTGGGTTAAAGCCATCTGCCCAAATTTGCTTACTATCTGGTAAGTGTGTTTTCTGTGAGGTGGTGGTACAGTTATCTGTGATTACATCACTGGGTTGCCATTCTTTGAAGTTTTTCAACTATATATACACAACTATTGGAACTGTTATGCCCTGCTATTCGATACACGGTCTGTTATTAGCGCAATTTTTCTCCTTTTCATTACGTTTATGCTATATCTCACATTTAATTGCTGCTTTTTGATTGGTCCATCCATATACAATATTGATTTTTTTGTGTTTTATTCTTAGGGCAGTTTTTTCCCCCTTGTCTATAATTATATATATGTTTTAACCTCTTCCCGCCAGCCGTACGCATATATGTGGCCCTATGTAAAACATCTTTCTGCGATGAGGAGCTTTCCGATCATGGGACCGCCAATCACCATGGTCATGTGTTCAAAATGCCGTCCTCCTGCCATTTAGATTCTCTTAAAGGGCCGGGTGGCAGAGGCAGGAAGGGGGTAACATTGTTTATAAACATTGATCAGACGGGAGATAGAGATACAAAGTAACATTGTTTATAAACATTGTTGTAATTCTAGACATATTAAAGAGATGAATAGGGAAGGAAGGAGCAGATGACCCCAGCCTGATTTCATTAGCTCATGTTCAGATTAGTACGGGACTCTTAATTTCTGGAGTGGACACATCCCTCCACATACAAAGTGGACTCTGTGAGCGCAGTTGGGCGCAGTGTTCAGGAACTCACCAGCAGGCCAGAATGCAGAGCGCTGTGAAGACAATGATAGGGATGGGGTAGGACGCACACAGAAGCCCATGGTTATGAAAAGCCTGCGATATCTTCTCGCGCAGTCTATCAGTCAGGGGCATTCTCAGCGGCTGTCACCTGCGCCCCATCACGTAACCCGCCCTTCAGGCTACTCCGCAGCTTCTTCTGTACTGACCCAGAACATGAGCGACCTGCAGGGGGGGGGGGGGGGGGGGGACACAAGACACAGGGTTACTACTGGTGGATCACAATGTAAGAATCTACATTTACAGAAACAAAGCACAACTAGGACTGCAGGGACTTTACACCGGTACCAATCTGAAATGGCCCCCATTTCTGGGATAAAGTCCTTTAGCACCCAAGGCAAAAAGGCCAAAGTGCCCCCCTCCCCCCCATGAACTGTGAACTACTTTTGCAGCATAAGTATCAGTCCTTACCCCTTTTTCTGAAATGCCCAAGGCAGTCGCCTCCTTTGCCTACCCCTCAGCCCGGCCCGGATGGTACCATAATAATCCACTTGCTGACCAGGACTTTACTGAGACACTTTCTCTTTACAAGTAAAAATCAGTATTTTTTTTACTAGAAAATTACTTAAAACCCCCAAACATTCTATGTTTCTAGCAGAGACCCTAGAAAACAAAAATGGCAATCGTTACAATAGTCTATGTCACATGGTATTTGCACAGCGGTGCTTAAAGCACAGTTTTTTCGGGGAAAAAGTACACTTTAATAAATTTTTAAAAAAAATAAATAAATAATAACTGAATATATACCCCAATTTTTTGGTAAAATATAAAAGATGATGTTACACCGAGTAAATAGATACCAAACATGTTATGCTTTAAAATTGCTTGTACAATGGCGACAAACTAGAAAAACTACGATACTTAATCTCCATAGGCGACGCTTTAAAAACTTTTTTTTTACAGGTTACCAGTTTAAAGTTACAGAGGAGGTCCAGCACTAGAATGATTGCTCTCAATCGAATGCTTGCGGAACAGAGGATGATCAGAGACGATCTGGTCTCTTTTCACCTCTATGGCCAGCCCCGCAAACTGTGGGTATTGTTTCTCGGACTTACCAGTGAGAACTGCAAGCCCGAGAAACACTAGCGACCCCTCCCCGCGCTGCTTCTGATAATGATCCAGCAGCTAATTAGCCGCTCGGTCCGCTTTCATGAGAAAGAAAATTGCTGGCTGAAAAAAGAAAAAAAAAAATACCGGGGTTATGGCGGATAGCTTCAGACATAATCCCAGCAAACCACTTGCAAGCCGCAACGTACAGTGAAGAAAACAAAAGTATTTAATTTTGTAGGCTTGCCCACTGACAAAGAAATGTTCAGTCTATAAATTTTAAATGGTTGTTTATTGTAACAGCGAGAGACATAATAAATACAAAAATATCCAGAAAAACGCATTTCAAAAAGGTTATAAAACGATTTGTATTTTAATGAGTGAAATAAGTATTTGATCTCCTATCAATCAGCAACATTTCTGGCTCCCAGGTGTCTTCTATACAGGCAATGAGCTGAGATTAGGAGCACTCTCTTAAAGGGAGTGCTCCTAATCCCAGCTTGTTACCTGTATAACAGACACCTGTCCACAGAAACGATCAGATTCCAATCTCTCCACCATGGCCAAGACCAAAGAGCTGTCCAAGGATGTCGGGGACAAGATTGTAGACCTACACAAGGCTGGGATGGGCTACAAGACCATCGCCAAGCAGCTTGGTGAGAGGGTGACAACAGTTGATGCGATTATTCGCAAATGGAAGAAACACAAAATAACTGTCGGTCTCCCTCAGTCTGGTGCTCCATACAAAGATCTCACCTCGTGGAGGTTCAATGATCATGAGAGTGGTGAGGAATCAGCCCAGAACTACACGGGAGAATCTTGTCAATGATCTCAGCTGGGACCATAGTCACCAAGAAAATAAATCGGTAACACACTACACCGTGAAGGACTGAAATCCTGCAGACCCCACAAGGTCCCCCTGCTCAGGAAATCACATGTACAGGTCCGTCTGAAGATTACTAATGAACATCTGAATGATTCAGAGGAGAACTGGGGGAAAGTGTTGTGGTCAGAGGAGACCAAAATCGAGCTCTTTGGCATCAACTCAACTCGCCGTGTTTGGAGGAGGAGGAATGCTGCCTATGACCCAAAGAACACCATCCCCCACCATCATACATGGAGGTCCTATGACCCCAAGAACACCATCCCCCACCATCATACATGGAGGTCCTATGACCCCAAGAACACCATCCCCCACCATCATACATGGAGGTCCTATGACCCCCAAGAACACCATCCCCCACCGTCATACATGGAGGTCCTATGACCCCAAGAACACCATCCCCCATCGTCATACATGGAGGTCCTATGACCCCAAGAACACCATCCCCCACCGTCATACATAGAGGTCCTATGACCCCAAGAACACCATCCCCCACCGTCATACATGGAGGTCCTATGACCCCAAGAACACCATCCCCCACCGTCATACATGGAGGTCCTATGACCCCAAGAACACCATCCCCCACCGTCATTCATGGAGGTCCTATGACCCCAAGAACACCATCCCCCACCGTCATACATGGAGGTCCTATGACCCCAAGAACACCATCCCCCACCATCATACATGGAGGTCCTATGACCCCAAGAACACCATCCCCCACCGTCATACATGGAGGTGGAAACATTATGCTTTGGGGGTTTTTCTGCTAAGGGGACAGGAGAACTTCACCGCACTAAGGGACGATGGACGGGGGGCCATGTACTGTCAAATCTTGGGTGAGAACCTCCTTCCCTCAGCCAGGGCATTGAAAATGGGTAGTGGATGGGTATTCCATCATAACAATGACCCAAAACACACGGCCAAGACAACAAAGGAGTGGCTCAAGAAGAAGCACATTAAGGTCCTGGAGTGGCCTAGCCAGGCTCCCAACCTTAATCCCATAGAAAATATGTGGAGGGAGCTGAAGGTTCGAGTTACAAAACGTCAGCCTCGAAACTGGATCTGCAAAGGAGGACAAAATCTCTCTTGAGATGTGTTCAAACCTGGTGGCCAACTACAAGAAACGTCTGACCTCTGTGCTCGCCAACAAGGGTTTTGCCACTAAGTCACGTTTTATGAAGGGATCAAATACTTATTTCACTCATTAAAAATACAAATCAATTGATAACTTTTTTAGAAATGCATTTTTCCTGGATATTTTTGTTGTTATTCTGTCTCTCACTGTAATAATAAACCAACCATTAAAATTATAGACTGACCATTTCTTTGCCAGTGGGCAAACGTATAAAATCAGCAGGGGGTCAAATACTTTTTCCCCCTCACTGTACATATACATATTGTGGTTATGTCAGTAATATTGGTAGATAAAATTAGAGAAGACCCAAAATTTGACCATGTCCTTCCAAAACCACCAATCTGGTGCTACTCACAGGACTAAAACCTGAGGCATTTGGTCACACGACCTCCGCAGAAAAGGAGGACTGGATTTTTGAATTAGCGGATCCTCCTCCCCGCAGAGGCCACGTGGTCTAGTATTTTGGTCACATGATCAGCACTGGCGGGATCCTGGAGAAACATTTTCCCCATGAAAGAATAAGAATTTTTGTGAATCTTCATTTATCCAACAAGGGCATTCTGCTCACTTCCTGTTGAGCCACTGAGACAGGAAGTTAAGAGAAATTTCGCCAATGGAACACATACCGCGAGCAATAAATTCACAGACGTTTTAACCCTTCCCTACCACACTTTAATAATTGAGGCTCTGTGGCCTTCCCACTGGTCCAGGCCTGTACGGCACGCGCAGCGTCACGACGGTCACATCGGTGAAATCGGAGCCTCGTGAGTCAGCAGTGGAGAAAAGGTAACGGATACACAACAAAGCTTTTCTTCCAGGGACTCGGAGGAAACCCATAAAACAGGTTTAACAGCCGAGACCCAGAGAGCTCCACACAAACCTGTCTGCTGCGGGTTCATCGCTGGGAGCGCGGCGAGTACGAGACGGTCACCTCAATATGAGGAATTCCACAACCAACTGCTACAACCAGCTATAGGCAATTCAGGTCTTTTACTGCCGAATTTCAGACAACCTCTCCCGTCATATACAGTAAAAAAACACAATACACACACATCATATATTACATCTGTACTCAAGGAGACAATGAAATGTCAGCCACCTGGCTCTCTGGCCTACATTGTTCTGGGTTTGATACGGATTTGAAGCCATTGGGCAGTATGGAAGCCAGGCACATGGCATTTAAGAGTAACAGAACTCTGGAAGCTGTGCCCAAGAGAAGACAGAAAGGAACAGTCACCAGTATTTCCTGTGGCCTACCAGGTCTTGTCCTGCACTGTTTCTCTGTGTGGATGCGGCCATCTTGGAGTAGACAGGGCTTTGCGCTTCCTCATTTCAGGAATGGTGATCTGATGACCAGTTGGCTAATGATAGGGGTGGTGGAAGCACAGAACGGATGGAGCAGAAGCAGGGAGATCCTTACACTGCAGGTGCTCAGGTATAGCTTCCTCTCCAGCAGGGAGAACAATTCTCCTGAGACTACCAGGCTCGGAAGCAGGGAGATGCTTGCATTGCATCAGCTCAGGTAGAGAATCTTCTCCCGCAAGGAGAACAGTGAGCAGAACAGCCCATTATGAGGGGTTCCCACCATCCCTGTGCTGAGTTCCTGGGTCTGTACACCCGCTGTGCCCATTATGAGGGGTTCCCACCATCCCTGTGCTGAGTTCCCGGGTCTGTACACCCGCTGTGCCCATTATGAGGGGTTCCCACCATCCCTGTGCTGAGTTCCCGGGTCTGTACACCCGCTGTGCCCATTATGAGGAGTTCCCACCATCCCTGTGCTGAGTTCCCGGGTCTGTACACCCGCTGTGCCCATTATGAGGGGTTCCCACCATCCCTGTGCTGAGTTCCCGGGTCTGTACACCCGCTGTGCCCATTATGAGGGGTTCCCACCATCCCTGTGCTGAGTTCCCGGGTCTGTACACCCGCTGTGCCCATTATGAGGGGTTCCCACCATCCCTGTGCTGAGTTCCCGGGTCTGTACACCCGCTGTGCCCATTATGAGGGGTTCCCACCATCCCTGTGCTGAGTTCCCGGGTCTGTACACCCGCTGTGCCCATTATGAGGAGTTCCCACCATCCCTGTCCTGAGTTCCCGGGTCTGTACACCCGCTGTGCCCATTATGAGGGGTTCTCACCATCCCTGTGCTGAGTTCCTGGGTCTGTACACCTGCTGTGTCCATTATGAGGGGTTCCCACCATCCCTGTGCTGAGTTCCCGGGTCTGTATACCCGCTGTGCCCATTATGAGGGGTTCCCACCATCCCTGTGCTGAGTTCCCGGGTCTGTACACCCGCTGTGCCCATTATGAGGGGTTCCCACCATCCCTGTGCTGAGTTCCCGGGTCTGTACACCCGCTGTGCCCATTATGAGGGGTTCCCACCATCCCTGTGCTGAGTTCCCGAGTCTGTACACCCGCTGTGCCCATTATGAGGGGTTCCCACCATCCCTGTGCTGAGTTCCCGGGTCTGTACACCCGCTGTGCCCATTATGAGGAGTTCCCACCATCCCTGTCCTGAGTTCCCGGGTCTGTACACCCGCTGTGCCCATTATGAGGGGTTCTCACCATCCCTGTGCTGAGTTCCTGGGTCTGTACACCTGCTGTGCCCATTATGAGGGGTTCCCACCATCCCTGTGCTGAGTTCCCGGGTCTGTATACCCGCTGTGCCCATTATGAGGGGTTCCCACCATCCCTGTGCTGAGTTCCCGGGTCTGTACACCCGCTGTGCCCATTATGAGGGGTTCCCACCATCCCTGTGCTGAGTTCCCGGGTCTGTATACCCGCTGTGCCCATTATGAGGGGTTCCCACCATCCCTGTGCTGAGTTCCCGGGTCTGTACACCCGCTGTGCCCATTATGAGGGGTTCCCACCATCCCTGTCCTGAGTTCCCGGGTCTGTACACCCGCTGTGCCCATTATGAGGGGTTAATTTTGTTTATTGAAAAATCTTACAAACAACAACTTATATACAATAAAACCATAATAAATAAATAAAACATATTTACAAAATAATTGAATTTGATAATACAAAACAAGAACATTATAAATGGTACAAACCAAATTGCGCACTACATAATCCCTATGGGAGAGCCAGACTAAGGAACATCACCGTCACCATGCATGTAGCCTTTTATCAAAAATATATTTCATGTTGAAAATCTAGGGGAGTGAAACAAGAATACAAAGAAAAGCCGCACACCCCGAGATCAACAGGCAGCAGCTACAGAGTCCTGATATTCCTCCACGCCCTTATCCAGGCCTCCTGCTGCCACCTGCCTTTCTCAAGACCCCGAATCTTCCCAACCTCACCCAGAATGTCCTGCACCACCACTTCGACAGGGAGGATTTTACCCCGTAAGGATACCTGACACCGTGCACTCCACGTGAAATAACGGACTACCAGACTAACTAAAAAAAGTGTTTCCAAATCATAATCCCGACGAGTCTGGAATGCCCCATACACCCACTCTGCATAACTCATATGGGGGAGGAAGGGTATACTCAGAGCCCTCCCAACCCTCTTGTACACCTCTATATTAAAAGGGCATTGAAGTAGAAAGTGATCCATGGACTCCACCACTCCTCCACACTCCACTCTCGGGCAGCCCCGATCACTCATGGAAAGAAACTTCAAGTTGCCCTTCACATATAGTTTTCCATGAAAGGCAAGCCAAGCCTGATCCCTAAACTTCATTGGGATTCTCTCCAAATTAATCAATCGCAAACCCACCCCCAAAACCAGGCTTGGGCAATCCCTCAAGGCCAGTGGCTCGCAAAAAGCAGAGCTCATGATCCGCTTCTCAAGAAGTTTCCTTGGAAGAGATTTGACTTCTCCTGCTGTTACTTGCCACTGCCGAAGCATTTTCAAACACGGGGCAACATAAGCCGGGAGCTGTTCATGCTTGACCCTCAGGCTTTTCACTGGCTCACCATTTTCCCAGTCTCGCAGAAAGGGCCTAAACCAGGACTGGAAAATACCAACCCACCCAGGCGGTCTCTCTGCCAACATGTTACCAAGATTGTACTTCACAAACATCAGAGAGAAAAGACTACAGGGTTGACCATCCCTAGACCACCCTCCCGCCTAGGAAGGTAAGTCACATTCCTTTTGACAAGGTTTATTCTGTTCCCCCATAACAGCTGGAAGAAACAACTATAGATCCTGGTATAGAGAGAAACTGGCAAAACGCAAACAAAACTGACATACAGAAAAATCGGAACCAGGTAAGTCTTGATCAGATCAACCTTTTCCCTCAAGGAAAGCTGCCAACCTTTCCAGCTTGCCACCTTGGCATCGGCATTCTCCAGCCTGTTCACCCAATTTGCATGACCATAGTCACCTGGGCCGAATTCAATGCCTAGAACTCGAATTTTTTGTTGGGGCTCCGGGAAGTCATCTGGGAGAACAAAGCTCTCCCCTTTCACACCCATCCAGAAAGCTTCACACTTGTCCTGGTTGACCTTTGAACCTGATGCCTCTGCATACTGCCCCATCACTGAGACCACCTCCTGCGCCTCCGCAGTCCCAGAGATAAAAACAGAAACATCATCAGCATAGGCCACAACCTTCAAAGGAGGCTCACCAGCGATGCCCAAAGGTACCCCACACAATGGTCCACTCTCTAGCCTTCTAATGAAGGGGTCGATTGCAAACACATATAGCAGAGGACTCAATGGACACCCCTGACGCACACCCGAGCCGACCGCAAAGGGCTGCCCGACCCAACCATTAACCAGAGGAAAGCTTTCAGCCCCTTTGTACAAAATCTTGAGCCAATCAATGAAACCCCCCTCCAGGCCATATTTGTCAAGAAGGAGCCACAAGTACTCATGATTAACCCGATCAAAGGCCTTAGCCTGATCCAATGTCAGCAAAAATTTACCCCAACCAGCAGCCCTACAACGCTCCAAGGCCTCCTGGACAGCTAACACTGCTGAGAAAGTGCTTCTACCTTGGACCGAACAGTGCTGGTGGCGGGATAACAAACTGCCTGCAACTGGTGATAATCGCCAGAAGAAAATCTTTGCCAGTATCTTCCTATCGACATTAAGAAGGCTAATGGGGCGCCAATTCCCAATCATTGAAGGATCTTTACCCTTTGACAGAAGGATCACTGCAGATTGCCTCATGGAGGGAGGGAGAGAACCCTCATTTAAACAGCCATTAAAAACCTCTGCAAGGTAGGGAGCCAGGATCGTCTTAAAACATTTATAGAACTCGGCTGTCAAACCATCTGGCCCTGGAGTTTTCTTGATGGCTAGTTTATCAATAGCCTGAATTACCTCATCTGCAGTGATTTCATCTGTCAAATTCATCAAAGGAACATTACTTTCCAGTCCTGGTGTAGAGTCCAAAAAACCCAACATCCTTGTCCGATCAAGGTTCCTTCCTCCCAGGAGATCGGCATAGTATGACCTGACAACCTCCAGGATCCCTGACCTAGACTTCGTCAGAGAGCCCGTACTGTCCCTCAGGCCATTGACCGTCTTAACTGCTACGCTCTGTTTACAGTTCTGGTAAGGGTCAGGCGAATGGTATTTCCCGTAATCCCTCTCCTGAACCAAAGAGGCGTGCCGGTCATATTGATGTCTCCTAAGGAGGAGCTTCACCTCAGAGATCGCCCCAGAATCTCCTCCATTCGAAACAAGGCGGTCAAGTTTCCTCCGCAAACGCTGGTAGGTGATATACTTATCTTGCTGCTTCTTTCTTCCTATGACCTTGAAAAGCCCAACAGTCCGCTGTTTAACAAGCTCCCACCATTCTGACTTGCTGTTGCAAAAGTCTAGGATCGTTACCTGTGCTTGAAAAAAATCCTCAAAGGATTGTCTTACTCTCTCGTCTTCCAGGAGGGCCGAATTCAATCTCCAGATACCCCTCCCCCTAGGTGGCATGTCTGGGGCATTCAGAGTCACAGATAGAATACAGTGATCAGAAAACTCCACTGCCCGACACACAGGTGCCGAAAAAGCGGAGTCTCCCTTTAAAAAAAACCTATCTATCCTACTCTGACTACTACCTCGCTGAAAAGTGAACCCCGTGCTGTCTGGGCAGCGCTTAATGTGCGCATCTACCAGACCTGCTTCCCTAACTATCGCATTAAGAAAAAGGGTGTCATAGCCCAGCTTATCTCTGAAACCTCTCCTGTCTTTAGACCTAGTAATGGTGTTGAAATCACCTCCAAAGATAACCTGCTGGGCCGTAAAAAGAAAAGGCTTAATCTTTGTAAAGAGGCATTTCCTGTCCCACTTCGTCTGGGGACCATAGATGTTAATCAGGCGCAAGTCCTGCCCCTTCACAGAGACGTCTAAGACCATGCATCTCCCTATCTCTACCTCAATTACCCGCCGGCACGTTACCATACCAGAAAAAAGGACTGCAACTCCGCTGTAAGGCTCGGCCGCAAGAGACCAAAATGAGGGCCCACGTCTCCACTCCTTCTTTGCCAGATGTATATCGGCCAGACTACTCAGATGGGTTTCTTGCAAAAACAAAATGTCAGCATCAAACTCGCTGAGCAAAAATAAGGCCATATGACGAGCACTTACTGATCTTAAGCTGGCAACATTAATGGTTGCCACTTTTAACGGAGTGGGAACTGCCATTAGGGTAGTTGAGGCAGCCGTTTCTTAGCCTGACTACTCCCTCTTCCTGGAGAACCAGCGCGCTTTGTTGCACCCTGGCACTCATCCTCCATAGAGGATGCAGAACTGAATGAGTCCCATTCATCCTCATCATCATCAGACAGGACCTTAAACTTATTTTCTAAAGGCAAAAATTTAGGATTTAAGGTAACTGAACTCCCTTTTTTCCTTCTTTTGCCCCTCCTCCTCCTATCCTCCAACCACTCCATATCATCCTTAGACAAACCAGACTCAACAGCCTCCCCACCCCTATCCTCCCCTTCAACCCCCTCCCCCCCACTCCCCCTTCCCTTATCTACCACCAGGCCAGCCTCTCCACCATCCACCCCACTCCTCTGCACCCCACGATCCTCAATAGAAACCCTGCAGCGTCGGGGGAGGGGGGTTGGCACCACACCTGACGCACCTGCCTCAGCACCTCTTGCTGCCTCTGCAATTTTAGAAGACACAGACACAGAAAGATTGGACACATTTTTGGCAACCGATACCTTACCTACAGAAGACATGGGCACACTAGGTAAACGCACAGACTGGGGAGACACAGACACATTAGGTATTGGCACAGACTGGGGCACCACAGATTGGGGAGACACATTAGGTATTGACACAGACTCAGATGGACTCACAGGCACCCCAGCTGCTGAGCTCCGAGCATCCTCCATGTCCATGCGGAAGAACTCTCTCATGAGCTCAGGATTGTTGTGCATTGCCTCAGGACACTGACTGTAAGGATGTCCCACCGCATTGCACAGATTGCACCTGATGATATTACAGTCTTTTGCCAAATGTCCTATACCCTGACACAGAGAGCACTTCATCACTGGACAGGAGGATGCAAGATGTCCTTTATCTCCACACTTATTGCAGAGCTTTGGCTGGCCTGGATAGAAGATGGTCAGCCTGTCCCTCCCCAGGAAAGCTGAGGATGGCAGATGCTGGACAACATTGTCAACAACTTTTAATTTTAGCTGTACAGACCATCCCCCCGTCCATATTCCCCGATCGTCCACAATCTTTTTTAGGGGGCTCAGGACATCTCCATACCTCCTCAACCATACAGATAAATCCCCTTGTGGTATGGATTCATTGCGGACCAAAATTGTGACCATTTTAATGAGGGGCTGGCGTGATACAAGCTTTGGGATGAGCCCTTTCCAGTCCGGCAGGCCCCTACACACGTGCTCATACTTCTCCCAAAATATGTCCAAAGACTCCGGACGGATAAAGGACAAATCATATTCATAGGAACCTGCCGGACTGATCAGGGCGAAGATATCTGTGGGTGTAAACCCCATCTGTAGAATCTTATCCACCACTGCCCTCCTATGTGGGGGGATTCCACTGCCTTCCCATCTTAATTGCACAACATTCCTCCTTTTAAACAAGGAGGAAGATAAAACACTTTCATGCTCCCTCCCTGCTTGCTGCCCCTTCCCAGATCTTGTAGCAGCAACACCAGCATAAGTTTTTCTTCCACCAGCAGCATTTGCAGTCTTGTCCTTAGACACAATCAAACCTGCTGGCAGAGAGTCTGAATCAGCTGGGATAGCAGTCTTCTGATTAGAGGCAGGACCCTCCCCCTCCCCCGAGCACATGGTTTCTTTTCTGGGATCAATCACAGTCATGGCTGCTGCAGACTCCTGGAAACTTGTAGCACTACTGCACCCAGCATCTCCTCCACCATTCACAGGAACAGCCGCTGTGCCTGGTCCAGGCAAAGTCTCTGTATTGTCCATGGACCTCTCTGCAGACTGAAGCTGACAGTTATTAGCAGATGTTATTACATGCTGTGTATTGTCTATGGGTCTGGGCTGACTGCCTGCAGCACTACAACCCTCAGCAAGCACATTGTCATTAAAGTTCACACCATCATCCTGCACACACACTGTACCTGCACCTTGTCTCTCCACAGGTCTTTCTTCCACAGGGCTAGGAACAGCGTCCATCTTTTCCTCACCATCCTGGGAAGTGGATTCAAGTTTATTGATGAAATCCAGCATGGCAGAACCTTCAACCTCCTGCTCAGATATTCCACATTGCTGGGGAGTGAAGGGGACAGAGGCCTCCACCATTGAGGACTCAGCAGATGTCTGAGGTGTTGAAGAGCTGGGCTCATCCTCCGGGCCCACTTTCTCACTCTCTGCTGTCTGTAGCTGCATCTCCTCACTGGTCTCCTCACCCTCCATGCAGGAAGCGGCTCCTCTTCTCATTTGGCTGAATCTTTCTTCATTCTTATATTTTTCTTTAAATGCTCCACTATTCTCCTTCAGAGAACTCACCAGTTCTTTCTGCTTCCGCAGAGCTTGTTCCAGGTCTTTCAGCTCAGGCCTCAGAGCCGGTCTTTTCTTGCTGAACACTTTGGCACAAATCTGCTTTTTCTTTTTAAATTCATTTTTCAAAGCCACCAACTTCTCCTCTTCCTTCTCAATCCGCTTCAGCGTTTCAATAACCCTCCGTCTAAAGGCAGACAGGGACTCATCTTTCATTGGGCCAGGCCCAGTGTCGTCCACAGGCTGAGGCCTATCCAGGGGGCCTCCACCAGGATCCTCCCCAGGATCCTGCATCACTCCTGGGGCAGAGGAGCAACTCTAGCCCCTGGTTTCTGGAAGCACAGGAGCAAAGGAACCAGCAACCTCACACCTCGCTGTCAGGGAGTGGAATGGCAGTTTCCCACCATCCCTGTGATGAGTTCCCGGGTCTGTACACCCGCTGTGCCCACCATTATAAAGGGTTCCCACCATCCCTGTGCTGAGTTCCCGGGTCTGTACACCCGCTGTGCCCATTATGAGGGGTTCCCACCATCCCTGTGCTGAGTTCCCGGGTCTGTACACCTGCTGTGCCCATTATGAGGGGTTCCCACCATCCCTGTGCTGAGTTCCCGGGTCTGTACACCCGCTGTGCCCTTTATGAGGAGTTCCCACCATCCCTGTGCTGAGTTCCCAGGTCTGTATACCCGCTGTGCCCATTATGAGGGGTTCCCACCATCCCTGTGCTGAGTTCCCGGGTCTGTACACCCGCTGTGCCCATTATGAGGGGTTCAGGAAAGAATAACATGTGACTCAACCCACCAGACTTCACCCATGATTGAAGTATTAGTTTTGGAAGGATTGGCCTTTTTCTTTTGTCCAGTGATGACTAACTCCACCTTCTGATAGATACAATAGTCTCAGTTTCCTCGTTTGTTTACACAGAAATGTCAGCGCTCCGTGTGTACAATGGAATCTGATCAATACAGATTGGCAATGAGTAACCCGACATCAATAGTGACTGCGGCCCCAGCACATGACGGCAGGCTGGCTGGCCCAAACCTGTGATATCATCCCCATCCCCACCCCCACACTCGAAACCAATTACCCAAAAGGCTGAGCTATATGTTCTCTGTACAGCACTGCGGTATATGTCAGAACTATGCAAACATACAGTGCATCCAGAAAGTATTCACAGAGCTTCCCTTTTTCCACATTTTGTTATGTTACAGCCCTATTCCAAAATGGATTAAATTCATTATTTTCCTCAAAATTCTACAAACAATCCCCATAATGACAACTTGAAAGAAGTTTGTTTGAAATTTTTGCAAATTTTTAAAAAATAAAAAAAAAGGAGAAAATCCCATGTACATAAGTATCACAGGCTCCTCCCATGTACATAAGTATCACAGGCTCCTCCCATGTACATAAGTATCACAGGCTCCTCCCATGTACATAAGTATCACAGGCTCCTCCCATGTACATAAGTATCACAGGCTCCTCCCATGTACATAGGTATCACAGGCTCCTCCCATGTACATAGGTATCACAGGCTCCGCCCATGTACACAAGTATCACAGGCTCCTCCCATGTACACAAGTACCACTGGCTCCTCCAGTGAACAGAAGTATCACAGGCTCCTCCCATGTACATAAGTATCACTTGCTCCTCCCATGTACATAAGTATCACAGACTCCTCCCATGTACATAAGTATCACAGGCTCCACCCATGTACATAAGTATCACAGGCTCCTCCCATGTACATAAGCATCACAGGCTCCTCCCATGTACATAAGCATCACAGGCTCCTCCCATGTACATAAGCATCACAGGCTCCTCCCATGTACATAAGCATCACAGGCTCCACCCATGTACATAAGTATCACAGGCTCCTCCCATGTACATAAGTATCACAGGCTCCTCCCATATATATAAGTATCACAGGCTCCTCCCATGTACATAAGCATCACAGGCTCCTCCCATGTACATAAGCATCACAGGCTCCTCCCATGTACATAAGTATCACAGGCTCCACCCATGTACATAAGTATCACAGGCTCCTCCCATGTACATAAGTATCACAGACTCCTCCCATATATATAAGTATCACAGGCTCCTCCCATGTACATAAGTATCACAGACTCCTCCCATATACATAAGTATCACAGGCTCCTCCCATGTACATAAGTATCACAGACTCCTCCCATATACATAAGTATCACAGACTCCTCCCATATACACAAGTATCACAGGCTCCTCCCATGTACATAAGTATCACAGACTCCTCCCATGTACATAAGTATCACAGACTCCTCCCATGTACATAGGTATCACAGCCTTTGCTCAATACTTTGGTGAAGCTCCTTTGGCACCAATTACAGCCTCAAGTCTTGTTGAGTATGAGGCTACAAGCTTGGCACACCTAATTTTTGGGCAGTTTCTCCCATTCTTCTTTGCAGGACCTCTCAAGCTCCATCAGGTTGGATGGGGAGTGTCGGTGCACAGCCATTTTCAGATCTCTCCAGAGATGTTCAATCGGGTTCAAGTCTGGGCTCTGGCTGGGTCACTCAAGGACATCCACAGAGTTGTCCCGTAGCCATTTTATCTTGGCTGAGCGCTTAGGGCCGTTGTCCTGTTGGAAGATGAACCTTCACCCCAGTCTGAGGTCCAGAGCACTCTGGGGCAGGTTTTCATCAAGGATGTCTCTGTACATTACTGCATTTAATCCTTCCCTAGATCCTGACTAGTCTCCCAGTTCCTGCCGCTGAAAAACATCCCCACAGCATGATGCCGCCGCCACCACCATGCTTCACTGTAGGGATGGTATTGGTCAGGTGATGAGCGGTGCCTGGTTTCCTCTAGACATGACGCTTGCCATTCAGGCCAAAGAGTTCAATCTTTGTTTCATCAGACCAGAGGATTTTGTTTCTTCAGGTGTCTTTTGGCAAACTCCAGGCGGCTGTCATGTGCCTTTTACTGAGGAGTGACTTCCGTCCGGCCACTGTACCCTACAGGCCTGATTGGTGGAGTGCTGCAGAGATGGTTGTTCTTCTGGAAGGTTCTCCCCTCTCCACAGAGAAACACTGGAGCTTTGTCAGAGTGACCATTGGGTTCTTGGTCACCTCCATGACTAAGGCCCTTTTACGCTATTCGCTCAGTTTGGCTGGGCAGTCCGCTCTAGGAAGAGTCTTGGTGGTTCCAAACTTCTCCCATTTACAGATGATGGAGACCACTGTGCTCATCGGGACCTTCAATGCTGTTTTCTGTACCTTTCCCCCGATCTGGGCCTTCATACAATCCTGTCTCGGAGGTCTATAGACATTTCCTTGGACTTAATGGCTTGGTTTGTGCTCTGACATGCACTGTTAAGTGTGAGGCCTTATATAGACAGGTGTGTGCCTTTCCAAATCATGTCCAATCAACTGAATTTACCACAGGTGGCCAAGTTGTAGAAACATCAAGGATGATCAGTGGAAACAGGATGGACCTGAGCTCAATTCTGAGTGTCATGGGAGGAGCCTGCGATACTACTCATGTGCATGGGAGGAGCCTGCGATACTACTCATGTGCACGGGAGGAGCCTGCGATACTACTCATGTGCATGGGAGGAGCCTGCGATACTCCTCATGTACATGGGAGGAGCCTGCTATACTACTCATGTACATGGGAGGAGCCTGCTATACTACTCATGTACATGGGAGGAGCCTGCTATACTACTCATGTACATGGGAGGAGCCTGCGATACTCATGTACATGGGAGGAGCCTGCGATACTCATGTACATGGGAGGAGCCTGCGATACTCATGTACATGGGAGGAGCCTGCGATACTCATGTACATGGGAGGAGCCTGCGATACTCATGTACATGGGAGGAGCCTGCGATAGTCATGTACATGGGAGGAGCCTGCGCTACTCATGTACATGGGAGGAGCCTGCGATAGTCATGTACATGGGAGGAGCCTGCGCTACTCATGTACATGGGAGGAGCCTGCGATAATCATGTGCATGGGATTTTTTTTTTTTCATTTTTATTTTTAATTTTCAAAGATTTAAAACCAACTTATTTCACACTGTCATTATGGGGGATTGTTTGTAGAGTTTTGAGTAAAATAATGAATTTAATCATTTTTGGAATAAGGCTGTAACATAACAAAATACGGAAAAGGTGAAGCGCTGTGAATACTTTCCACGATGCACTGTGTAATAATATGAAAGGGTCACAGACTTCCCTTTGGTTGGCTCCATGTGGCATATTGGGTAAAATACAGAAGTGAAAGCAGTGGAAGGTTATTATGGTCAGATCTCTCTCCATTAAAATACAGAAGAAAAACCGCAGACCGGACTCCCCAGCAGGGAAGACTCAGTGCAATCATTGTGTGGGTGTGTGTGTAATGGTGACCGAACTACACGGGAGAATCTTCTCAATGATCTCAGCTGGGACCATAGTCACCAAGAAAACAATCGGTAACACACTACACCGTGAAGGACTGAAATCCTGCAGCCCCCGCAAGGTCCTCCTGCTCAGGAAATCACATGTACAGGTCCGTCTGAAGATTACTAATGAAAATCGAATGATTCAGAGGAGAACTGGGGGAAAGTGTTGTGGTCAGAGGAGACCAAAATCGAGGTCTTTGGCATCAACTCAACTCGCCGTGTTTTGAGGAGGAGGAGGAATGCTGACTATGACCTCAAGAACACCAATCAAGAAACATTATGATTTTGGGGTGTTTTTCTGCTAAGGGGACAAGACAACTTCACCGCATCAAGGAGACGATGGACAGGGCCATGTACCATCAAATCTTGGGTGAGAACCTCCTTCCCTCAGCCAGGGCATTGAAAATGGGGCATGGAGGGGTCTTCCAGCATGACAATGACCCAAAATACATGGCCAAGGCAACAAAAGGAGTGGTTCAGGAAGAAGCACATTAAGGTCCTGGAGTGGTCTAACCAGTCTCCAGACCTTAATCCCATAGAGAATATGTGGAGGGAGCTGAAGGTTCGAGTTACCAAACGTCAGCCTGGAAACCTTAATGACTTGGAGAGGATCTGCAAAGAGGTCAAAATCCCTCCTGAAATGTGTGCAAACCTGGAGGCCAACTCCAAGAAACGTCTGACCTCTGTGATCGCCAACAAGGGTTTCTCCACCAACTACTAAGTCATGTTTTGTGAAGGGTTCAAATACTTATTTCACTCATAAAAATACAAATCATTTTATGAAACGTTTTTTAAATGCGTTTTTCTGGATATTATTGTTGTTATTCTGTCTCTCTCACTGTTATAATAAACCGACCATTAAAATATAGACTGATCGATTCTTTGTCAGCGGGCAAACGTACAAAATCAGCAGCCGATCAAATACTTTTTTCGTGTGTGTGTGTGTCATATATATATATATATATATATATATATATATATATATATATATATATATATATATATATATATATATATATATATATATAGACACACACACACACACACACACAGCTGTGCTCATAAGTTTACATACCCTGGCAGAATTTGATTCCTTGGCCATTTTTCAAAGAATATAAATAACACAAAAACGTTTCTCTCACTCATGGTTAGTGTTTGGCTGAAGCCATTTATTATCAATCGACTGTGTTTACTCTTTTTATATCATAATGGCAACAGAAACTACCCAAATGACCCTGATCAAAAGTTTACACACCCCCGGTGATTTTGGCCTGATAACATGCACATAAGTTGACACAAAGGGGTTTGCATGGCTATTAAAGGTAACCATCCTCACCTGTGATCTGTTTGCTTGTAATTAGTGTGTGTGTATTAAAGTTTAATGAGTTTCTGGACTCCTGACAGACCCTTGTACCTTTCATCCAGTGCTGCACTGACGTTTCTGGATTCTGAGTCATGTGGAGAGCAAAACAATTGTCAAAGGATCTGCGGGAAAAGGTAGTTGAACTGTATAAAACAGGAAAGGGATATACAAAGATATCCAAGGAATTGAGAATGCCGATCAGCAGTTACATAGTTACATAGTTAGTCAGGTTGAAAAAAGACACAAGTCCATCCAGTTCAACCATTAAAAAAAATAAATATCGTACAATCTAATAGACCCAATTCTATATCCACAGTTGATCCAGGAGGAAGGCAAAAAACCCCAGCAGAGCATGCTCCAATTGGCTACAGCAGGGGAAAAACTCTAATCAAGAAGTGGAAAATGAGGGGTTCTGTGGAAACCAAACCACGGTCAGGTAGACCAACTAAAATTTCAGCCACAACTGCCAGGAAAATTGTTCGGGATGCAAAGAAAAACCCGCAAATAACTTCAGGTGAAATACAGGACTCTCTGAAAACATGTGGTGTGGTGTTTCAAGATGCACAATAAGGAGGCACTTGAAGAAAGATGGGCTGCATGGTCGAGTCTCCAGAAGAAAGCCATTACTACGCAAATGTCACAAAGTATCCGGCTTACAATACACCAAACAGCACAGAGACAAGCCTCAAACCTTCTGCCACAAAGTCATTTGGAGACCAAAATTTAGCTTTTTGGCCATAACCATAAACACTACATTTGGAGAGGAGTCGACAAGGCATATGATGAAAGGTCCACCATCCCTACTGTGAAACACGGAGGTGGATCGCTGATATTTTGGGGATGTGTGAGCTACAAAGGCACAGGAAATTTGGTGAAAATTGTTGGCAAGATGAATGCAGCATGTTATAAAAAAATACTGGAGGAACATTTCCACTCATCAGCCAGGAAGCTTCGCATGGGACGTACTTGGACATTCCAACATGACAATGATCCAAAACACAAGGCGAAGTCCACCTGTCATTGGCTACAGCAGAATAAAGTGAAGGTTCTGAAGTGGCCATCTCAGTCTCCTGACCTCAATATCATTGAGCCACTCTGGGGAGATCTCAAAACGTGCCGTTCATGGAAGACAGCCCAAGAATTTACAGGAACTGGAGGCTTTTTACCAAGAGGAATGGGCAGCTTTACCATCTGAGAAGATAAAGAGCCTCATCCACAAATACCACAAAAGACTTCAAGTTGTCATTGATGTTAAAGGGGGCAATACACGGTATTAAGAACTGGGGTATGTAAACTTTTGATCAGGGTCATTTGGGTAGTTTCTGTGGCCATTATGATATTAAAAAAAGTAAACACAGTTGATTGATAATAAATGGCTTCAGCTGAACACCAATCATGAGTGAGAGAAAAGTTTTTGTTATTCATATTCTCTGAAAAATGGCCAAAAAAAAAAATCATACATTCTGTAAACTTCTGAGCACAACTGTATTCCCCACAAAAGTGGAGTTTCCCCGGGTGGAGGTCATATGACGTTGTGGGAGGGAAGTGGTGATACCTGCAGTATAAATACGTACAAGTTAAAAAAAAAAATGTATTAATAATTTTTTTTTCCAAATAAAAAATAAAAAAAAGGAAGCAAAAACACAAATTACAAAAAAGAAGATTTGTATCAATTTGCCTGTTCTAATTAATGTATATCAATATCTTGATATAAAGAGACCCGTCACCTCAGTGTATATATAGTAAATGAGACAATAAGCACTCTACATTACCGGGGCTCCGGCACATGAAGCAGAATCCAGGCAGGAGACGGGGCCCCGCAGTGCACCGAGCTTTCCATCCACCTCCCTCGGCTCAGGCTGACAACACTGGAGGTCACGTGACTGAATTGTTTACAATCTTATCACCGGAGCCAACACTGAGCAAGGTGGAGGGAAAAGGCATCGCTATTCTGTGTAATAATAGAGCACAGACATGTGGACGCACACAGAGCCTGCCGCACCCAGAATGTGTCGTTCCCCGGAGGAATGGCTGCCAGGTGCTGAATAAACACATTACATAACTGCTGGGACTCTCCAACAACGGAGAGGAGACTCCAAATACACAGCTGTACATGACAGGAGGAGACTCCGAATACACAGCTGTACATGACAGGAGGAGACTCCGAATACACAGCTGTACATGACAGGAGGAGAGGAGACTCCGAATACACAGCTGTACATGACGGGAGGAGAGGAGACTCCGAATACACAGCTGTACATCACGGGATGAGGAGAGGAGACTCCGAATACACAGCTGTACATGACGGGAGGAGAGGAGACTCCGAATACACAGCTGTACATGACAGGAGGAGAGGAGACTCCGAATACACAGCTGTACATGACGGGAGGAGACTCCGAATACACAGCTGTACATGACAGGAGGAGAGGAGACTCCGAATACACAGCTGTACATGACGGGAGGAGAGGAGACTCCGAATACACAGCTGTACATGACGGAATGAGGAGAGGAGACTCCGAATACACAGCTGTACATGACAGGAGGAGAGGAGACTCTGAATACACAGCTGTACATGACAGGAGGAGACTCCGAATACACAGCTGTACATGACAGGAGGAGAGGAGACTCCGAATACACAGCTGTACATGACGGGAGGAGAGGAGACTCCGAATACACAGCTGTACATGGCGGGATGAGGAGAGGAGACTCCGAATACACAGCTGTACATCACGGGGTGAGGAGAGGAGACTCCGAATACACAGCTGTACATGACGGGAGGAGAGGAGACTCCGAATACACAGCTGTATATGACAGGAGGAGAGGAGACTCCGAATACACAGCTGTACATCATGGGATGAGGAGAGGAGACTCCGAATACACAGCTGTACATCACGGGAGGAGAGGAGACTCCGAATACACAGCTGTACATCACGGGATGAGGAGAGGAGACTCCGAATACACAGCTGTACATCACGGATGAGGAGAGGAGACTCCGAATACACAGCTGTACATGACGGATGGAGAGGAGACTCCGGAATACACAGCTGTACATGACGGGAGGAGAGGAGACTCCAAATACACAGCTGTACATGACGGGAGGAGAGGAGACTCCAAATACACAGCTGTACATGATGGGATGAGGAGAGGAGACTCCGAATACACAGCTGGACATGACGGGATGAGGAGAGGAGACTCCGAATACACAGCTGTACATGATGGGATGAGGAGAGGAGACTCCGAACTACACAGCTGTACATGACAGGAGGAGAGGAGACTCCGAATACACAGCTGTACATGATGGGATGAGGAGAGGAGACTCCGAATACACAGCTGTACATGACGGGATGAGGAGAGGAGACTCCGAATACACAGCTGTACATGATGGGATGAGGAGAGGAGACTCCGAATACACAGCTGTACATGACGGGAGGAGGAGAGGAGACTCCGAATACACAGCTGTACATGACGGGAGGAGGGAGAGGAGACTCCGAATACACAGCTGTACATGACGGGAGGAGAGGAGACTCCGAATACACAGCTGTACATGACGGGAGGAGAGAGGACTCCGAATACACAGCTGTACATGACGGGAGGAGAGGAGACTCCGAATTACACAGCTGTACATGACAGGAGGAGAGGAGACTCCGAATACACAGCTGTACATGACGGGAGGAGAGGAGACTCCGAATACACAACTATACATGACGGGAGGAGAGGAGACTCCGAATACACAGCTGTACATGACAGGAGGAGAGGAGACTCCGAATACACAGCTGTACATGACGGGAGGAGAGGAGACTCCGAATACACAACTATACATGACGGGAGGAGAGGAGACTCCGAATACACAGCTGTACATGACGGGAGGAGAGGAGACTCCGAATACACAGCTGTACATGACGGGAGGAGAGGAGACTCCGAATACACAACTATACATGGCGGGATGAGGAGAGGAGACTCCAAATACACAGCTATACATGGCGGGATGAGGAGAGGAGACTACTCGCACACAGCGCCCCCCCCCGCCGCCCCCCGCTGACACACTGGGATTCCGGACAGGAAACACATTGATACATGTCGCTGGGAATAACGAGAGACAATCTGACTTCTATAAATCGGGCCCCGCAGTGCACAGAGCTACACCCTCACACATAACATACGGGACCCCCAGAACAGACATCTACAGTGTGCGGTCCCCCGGGGGCTCTGAACGCGGCTCTGTACAGTACCTGTTCCCAGACGGAACACAAAGGCTGAATGTTTGGCAAAGCCGAGGGTCCCCCCCCCCCCCCCCGACTAGGCACACTGAACCTCTGTCTGGTCTCCCTGCGTGCCGGACGAACATCAGACACAAAATATAATCCATTTCTCACAGAGGAAACCTCCAGTCACATTTCTCCTGCACGGTGTCCTCCTCCATCACAGGGGGCCCCCTCCATCACACGGTGCCCCCCCCCTCCATCACACAGGGTCCCTCTCCATCACACAGGGTCCCCCCCTCTCACATGGTGTCCCACTCCATCAAACGGTGTCCCTCTCCATCACACGGGGTGTCCCTCTCCATCACACGGGGGTGTCCCCCCTCATCACACGGGGTGTCCCCCCCCTCATCACACGGGGTGTCCCCCCCTCATCACACGGGGGTGTCCCCCCCCTCATCACACGGGGTGTCCCCCCCCTCATCACACGGGGTGTCCCCCCCCTCATCACACGGGGTGTCCCCCCCCTCATCACACGGGGTGTCCCCCCCTCCATCACACGGGGTGTCCCCCCTCATCACACGGGGTGTCCCTCTCCATCACACGGGGTGTCCTCTCCATCACACGGGGTGTCCCTCTCCATCACACGGGTGTCCCTCTCCATCACACGGTGTCCCCCCCTCCATCACACGGTGTCCCCCTCCATCACACGTGTCCCCCCCCCTCCGTCACACAGTGTCCCCCCCTCCCGTCACACAGTGTCCCCCCCCCTCCGTCACACAGTGTCCCCCCCTCCGTCACACAGTGTCCCCTCCATCACACAGTGTCCCCCTCCATCACACAGTGTCCCCCCTCCATCACACAGTGTCCCCCCTCCATCACACAGTGTCCCCCTCCATCACACAGTGTCCCCCTCCATCACACAGTGTCCCCCCTCCATCACACAGTGTCCCCCTCCATCACACAGTGTCCCCCTCCATCACACAGTGTCCCCCCTCCATCACACAGTGTCCCCCTCCATCACACAGTGTCCCCCTCCATCACACAGTGTCCCCCTCCATCACACAGTGTCCCCTCCATCACACAGTGTCCCCCTCCATCACACAGTGTCCCCCTCCATCACACAGTGTCCCCCTCCGTCACACAGTGTCCCCCTCCGTCACACAGTGTCCCCCTCCGTCACACAGTGTCCCCCTCCGTCACCAGTGTTCCCCTCCGTCACACAGTGTCCCCCCTCCATCACACAGTGTCCCCCTCCATCACACAGTGTCCCCCTCCATCACACAGTGTCCCCCCTCCATCACACAGTGTCCCCCCTCCATCACACAGTGTCCCCCCTCCATCACACAGTGTCCCCTCCATCACACAGTGTCCCCTCCATCACACAGTGTCCCCCTCCATCACACAGTGTCCCCTCCATCACACGGTGCCCCCCCCCCCAATGATGCCGGCTTCGCTGATACAATTGGATGGGTGAATGCCATGAAGGATCTACAGAACCCCTCAGCAGGCTGGTGAACCAACTGCCCGTCTCATGTGTATTATTGGGGCATATACTGCCAGAGGAGGCTGATCACATTCCACATCCAACACACAAATATAAACCATTTTCTGCAGTGCTACATTCTCCATCTGGATATCAGGCAGTGCAGTCAGCATAGCTTCTAAACAACTCCAAGACCACAAGGTATATCTCCTTCAGGAAACTAAGGAGTCTAGAAGGGCCCAGGCTGAAGGGGGGAAAAGAAAAAAAGAAAAAAAAAAAAAAAAGACATAAGGGGCCAGGGCTCCCGGGAAAGACAGAGGGGGGGGGGGTGTGGAGGGCCCTGGGCTCCCAAAAAAGACAGAAGGGGCACAGGGGCTCCCGGGAGACAGAAGGGGGGGGGGGTGGAGACAAAGGGCCCTGGGCTCCTGAGAAGACAGAAGGGCACAGGGTTCCAGCAAGGGGGAAGCAGAGGGGCCTGGGCTCCCGGGAGAGACAGAAGGGGGGGTGGAGACAAAGGCCCTGGGCTCCCGAGAAAGACAGAAGGGCACAGGGTTCCGGGGGGGGGGGGGAGCAGAGGGGCCTGGGCTCCCGGGAGAGACAGAAGGGGGGGGGTGGAGGCAAAGGGCCCTGGGCTCCCGAGAAAGACAGAAGGGCACAGGGTTCCGGGGGGGGGGGGGGGGGGGGGGGTGGGGGGAGCGCAGAGGGGCCTGGGCTCCCGGGAGAGACAGAAGGGGGGGGAGGGTGGAGACAAAGGGGCCTGGGCTCCCGGAGGGAGATAGTTAGAAATGTGCTGTTCAGGTCATGTTAGTGGACGGAGCAGGTGACGCTCCTCTCATACCAAATGTCCGCACTCCACCTCTATAATATTATAACTGGCACAGACAAAAAAAACCAGGATTATATAAAATTCTTCCCTCTGATCCGATCAACAATGTGAAAGACACAAAGCTTTGATTCATGGAGAAAACATGCGGGAGAGAGAAAAGCCAAACCCCCCAGCCAGAGAAATGGCATGTGCCGGGCCACACCAAAGATTCAGGTGACAACCTACATTGTTGGTTGATCAATTATATTGTCTATAAACATTACATCTCTTTAGCTCCTGTCTGAGCAGTGTTTATAAACAATGTTACATTATGGGACAACAGAGAAAAGCAGCGCTGGTCCAAAACCCCTCTAGATTAAAACCCCAAATCAGGAAAAAAAAAAAAAAACACACACACACACACACACATACATATACATATATATACATATATATATATATATATATATATATATATATATATATATATATATATATATATATATATATATACATACAGTGGGGATGGAAAGTATTCAGACCCCCTTTAATTTTTCAGTCTGTTATATTGCAGCCATTTACTAAAATCATTTAAGTTCATTTTCTTTCCTCAGTAATGTACACACATCCTCAGTAATGTACACACAGCTCCCCATATTGTACACACAGCCCCCCATATTGTACACACAGCCCCCCATATTGTACACACAGCCCCCATACTGTACACACAGCGCCCCATATTGTACACACAGCGCCCCATATTTTACACACAGTGCCCCATATTGTACACACAGCACCCCATATTGTACACACAGCCCCCCATATTGTACACACAGCAACCCATATTGTACACACAGCACCCCATATTGTACACACAGCCCCCCATATTGTACACACAGCACCCCATATTGTACACACAGCACCCCATGTACACACAGCACCCCATATTTTACACACAGCACCTCATATTGTACACACAGCCCCCCATATTGTACACACAGCACCTCATATTGTACACACAGCACCCCATAATGTACACACAGCCCCCCATATTGTACACACAGCCCCCCATATTGTACACACAGCCCCTCATTGTACACACAGCCCCCCATATTGTACACACAGCACCTCATATTGTACACACAGCCCCCCATATTGTACACACAGCCCCTCATATTGTACACACAGCACCCCATATTGTACACACAGCACCTCATATTGTACACACAGCACCCCATAATGTACACACAGCACCCCATATTGTACACACAGCCCCCCATATTGTACACACAGCGCCCCATATTGTACACACAGCCCCCCCATATTGTACAAATAGCCCCTCATATTGTACACACAGCACCCCATATTGTACACACAGCACCCCATATTGTACACACAGCACCCCATATTGTACACACAGCACCCCATATTGTACACACAGCACCTCATATTGTACACACAGCCCCCCCATATTGTACACACAGCCCCCCCCCATATTGTACACACAGCCCCCCCCATATTGTACACACAGCCCCCCCCATATTGTACACACAGGCCCCCCCCATATTGTACACACAGCACCCCATATTGTACACACAGCACCCCATATTGTACACGCGGCCCCCCATATTGTACACACAGCACCCCATATTGTACACACAGCGCCCCCATATTGTACACACATCACCCCATATTGTACACACAGCGCCCCATATTGTACACACAGCACCCCATATTGTACACACAGCACCCCATATTGTACACACAGCACCCCATATTGACAGACAAACACAGAATTGTTGACATTTTTGCAGATTTATTAAGAAAGAAAACCTGAAATATCACATGGTCCTAAGTATTCAGACCCTTTGCTCAGTATTTAGTAGAAGCCCCTTTTGATGAGTCTTTTTGGGAAAGATACAACAAGTTTTTCACACCTGGATTTGGGGATCCTCTGCCATTCCTCCTTGCAGATCCTTTCCAGTTCTGTCAGGTTGGATGGTAAACGTTGGTGGACGGCCATTTTTAGGTCTCTCCAGAGATGCTCAATTGGGTTTAAGTCAGGGCTCTGGCTGGGCCATTCAAGAACAGTCACGGAGTTGTTGTGAAGCCACTCCTTCGTTATTTTAGCTGTGTGCTTAGGGTCATTGTCTTGTTGGAAGGTAAACCTTCGGCCCAGTCTGAGGTCCTGAGCACTCTGGAGAAGGTTTTCATCCAGGATATCCCTGCACTTGGCCGCATTCATCTTTCCCTCGATTGCAACCAGTCGTCCTGTCCCTGCAGCTGAAAAACACCCCCACAGCATGATGCTGCCACCACCATGCTTCACTGTTGGGACTGTATTGGACAGGTGATGAGCAGTGCCTGGTTTTCTCCACACATACCGCTTAGAATTAAGACCAAAAAGTTCTATCTTGGTCTCATCAGACCAGAGAATCTTATTTCTCACCATCTTGGAGTCCTTCAGGTGTTTTTTAGCAAACTCCATGCGGCTTTCATGTGTCTTGTACTGAGGAGAGGCTTCCGTCGGACCACTCTGCCATAAAGCCCCGACTGGTGGAGGGCTGCAGTGATGGTTGACTTTCTACAACTTTCTGCCATCCCCCGACTGCATCTCTGGAGCTCAGCCACAGTGATCTTTGGGTTCTTCTCTCTCACCAAGGCTCTTCTCCCCCGATAGCTCAGTTTGGCCGGACGGCCAGCTCTAGGAAGGGTTCTGATCGTCCCAAACGTCTTCCATTTAAGGATTATGGAGGCCACTGGGCTCTTAGGAACCTTAAGTGCAGCAGAAATGTTTTTGTAACCTTGGCCAGATCTGTGCCTTGCCACAATTCTGTCTCTGAGCTCTTCAGGCAGTTCCTTTGACCTCATGATTCTCATTTGCTCTGACATGCACTGTGAGCTGTAAGGTCTTATATAGACAGGTGTGCGGCTTTCCTAATCAAGTCCAATCAGTAAACTCATCAGGGTTTACTTCCTCTTTAAGGATGATCAGAAGAAATGGACAGCACCTGAGTTATATATATGAGTGTCACAGCAAAGGGTCTGAATACTTAGGACCATGTGATATTTCAGTTTTTCTTTTTTAATAAATCTGAAAAATGTCAACAATTCTGTGTTTTTCTGTCAATATGGAGTGCTGTGTGTACAATATGGGGGGCTGTGTATACAATATGGGGGGCTGTGTGTACAATATGGGGGGCTGTGTGTACAATATGGGGGGCTGTGTGTACAATATGGGGGGCTGTGTGTACAATATGGGGGGCTGTGTGTACAATATGGGGGGCTGTGTGTACAATATGGGGGGCTGTGTGTACAATATGGGGGGCTGTGTGTACAACATGGGGGGCTGTGTGTACAACATGGGGGGCTGTGTGTACAATATGGGGTGCTGTGTGTACAATATGGGGTGCTGTGTGTACAACATGGGGGTGCTGTGTGTACAACATGGGGGGTGCTGTGTGTACAACATGGGGGTGCTGTGTGTACAACATGGGGGTGCTGTGTGTACAACATGGGGGGCCGTGTGTACAATATGGGGGGCCGTGGGTACAATATGGGGGGCTGTGTGTACAATAATGAAGAAAAAATGAACTTAAATGATTTTAGCAAATGGCTGCAATATAACAAAGAGTGAAAAATTTAAGGGGGTCTGAATACTTTCTGTCCCCACTGTGTATATATATATATATATATATTTTTTTTTTTATTGATTTGGGGTTTTAATCTAGGTGGGATCTTGAACCAGCGCTGCTTTTCTTTGCTCTCCCATAACTTTAGTGGCTGCGGTCCATTTCCTCATTGTGATACAATGCATCCCATTTCCGAATTAGTAACTGTAGCGCTGGTTTTTCTTTTTTATGTTACTTTGTATCTCTCCATCTCCCATCTGATCAAGGTTTATAAAACAATGTTACTTTGTTCAGACAGGACATAGAGAGACACAAAGTAACATGGTTTATAAACATTGATCAGACAGGAGACACAGAGACCTGTTTTCACACAGGGGTGACCTGTCGGCGGTCTTAGCCGCCTGACAAGTCACGCGCCATTCTGTACAATGGAACCGCTCTAATAGGAGAGACTCAAGTCGCTCCGACTTAGAAAAAAAGGTTCCTTCACTACTTTGGGGGCGACTTCAGAGCAGCTTGCCATTGACGTCTATACAGAAGTCGTTTTGCAAGCCGTGCTGTACGGGGAGGCTTCAGAGTCGGGAGACTTTCAAGCCACCCCTGTGCGAACCGGCATTTAGAGATACAAAGTAACATTGTTTATAAACATTGATCAGACGGGAGATAATAAAACAGGCCCATAGCGGAAATGTAAACCTTGCTCTGGTCTATAGGGGTGTGTACTGGGGGGGAGGGGAAAAACCATAACAGGTTCTCTTTAGTATCAGCATGTTGTGCCCCTTAGCGCTCAGACCAGTGACTCTGCAGAACATCGCACATTGCCGATCCATAGGAGGAAACGTCCTGCGACATACAACTCTTCTGGCGTGGGACGCGGCATGCGTTCCAGTCTCTATGAAGTTTCAGCTGAATTTCTCACCAATTATCCCTTCCTGGTAACAAACTCCTTATTTAAAGGGGAACTCCATTAATCAGCAAATCATTCAAGCAATCCAGCAAAAAACCAACCACTCACATGGAAATGAATTATCAATGGCCGGTATACACACAATGTACGGTGTACTTGGGCTCATTCAGAAGGGCGCCATGACCCGTCCTCCGTGCCGAGATGCTTTTTGCTGCTTCTGCATCCACCTCGGAGCTGTGCACAGGCAGCCCATAGCAATGCATGACGACACACGCGGCTGCAGACGCAGGTCAAAACACGTGGTAGTTGAGGCTCAGACGGCACAGCTTCCCCTTTTCATTGGGAACATTGCCAAACACTAGGCTCCGCCCCCAAATCTTGAGAGGAGCAAAATCGGCAGAAGAAACGTTCCTCGAGGCCGACCATTTCATTCTATTTATGGACTTACGGCAGGCGGCGGCGGTGCTTGGAGACGACTCTAGGAAGTGGCCTTGGGGGTGACCGCGACTCCAGAGAGCGTGCCTGTACTCCCAACTTAAAGGAGGACTCCACTGCTAAAAAATTATCAGTAGCTTAAAATATTTCCACACAGCTAATTTTGTAATTTATTAAAAGTGAACTTTCCTTCTCCATCCACCATGACTTTCTACGACGGATACAAAAATTCGAATTTTGCCTTCTTGCAACCATGGTGACCGTGGGAGTGTTCAGTATGCCGCACTCATATTACAACACTGGGACTGATCACATGATCACAGAAGAGAGACCCCATCCAATGAGCACTCAGGACAGAGGAAATGATGGAACCAGCGCTCCCCCAACCACTGCCACAGAACCAGCACCACCTCCCCATGGAACCAAAGCCCCAACCACCACTCCACCACTAGTGCAACGGAATCAGCACCATCCCCCATGGAAAAAGCACTCCCCAACATGGAACCAAAGCCCCAACCACCACTACTGCCATGGAACCAACACACCCCCAACATGGAGCCAAAGCCCCAACCACCACTGAACTGGCACCCCACCACTACTGCCACGGAACCAGCATCACCCCCCATGGAAAAAGCACCCCCCAACATGGAACCAAAGCCCCAACCACCACTGAACCAGAACCCCACCACTACTGCCACGGAACCAGCACCATCCCCCATGGAACCAACACTCCTTTAACATGGAACCAAAGCCCCAACCACCACGGAAACCAGCATCACCCCCATGGAAAAAGCACTCCTCAACATGGAACCAAAACTCCAACCACCACTGAACCGACACTCTACCATTACTGCCACGGAACCAGCACCATCCCCCATGGAACCAACACTCCCCCAACATGGAACCCAAGCCTAACCACCCTGGAACCAGCATTACCCCTCATGGAAAAAGCACTCCCCAACATGAAACCAAAACTCCAACCACCACTGAACCAACACTCCACCTTTACTGTCATGGAACCAGTACCATCCCCCATGGAACCAATGCCCCAACCACCGGCACTCCGCCACCTGGGAACCGGCACTCCGCCACCTGGGAACCGGCACTCCGCCACCTGGGAACCGGCACTCCGCCACCTGGGAACCGGCACTCCGCCACCTGGGAACCGGCACTCCGCCACCATTGCCACAGGACCAGAACCACCTTCCCATGGAACCAGCACTCCCCCAACTTGGAACCAAAGCCCCAACCACCAGTGAACTGGCACCCCACCACCACTGCCACAGAACCAATGCCCCAACAACCACTGAACCGGCACTCCACCACCTCCCATTGATCCATCACTCCCCCAACATGGAAACAGTGGCCCCACCACCACCATGGAACACGCATTTCTACTGGCAGTGTCCAGGGCTGGCTGAAAAGCTTGGATAGGACAGATGACAACTGTCTTGACAGGTCCACTTTGCCTTTAGTATATGTACAGAATAACTGCCTTAGGACACATTGGCTTACTACATTCTCAGAGACGTTCCAGTCATAAGTCCCAATGCTGAATCCTCCTCCAATCAGGGTGAACTGTGATTGGAATGGCTACATCCACTACTGTTGTCACTCATCATCACAAAAACAAAATTTACACGCCCTGACATAAGACCAATTTCCTGGTAGTTAGCTGTCTATTCAGAGTTCTGTCTATTCAGAGTTCTCCTTTAATAGAACAGAAGCATTAGAAACCAGTCATACCTCAACTCACTTCTCTCCAATATGAACCTTAAAGCAGAACTCTGGATAAACATTAAACCGCTCAGTCCAGCTATTTATTTACTAAAAAATAAATAAATAATTAAATGCATTCTAATACCACTAACATAAGACAGCTGTTCCTAAATTATCTTCCGGCAAAACGCTAATCCTCAGAAATTGAGCTGAAACTGGAGGATCTGCATGGAGGAACAATTAGGTCATACAATGCCAAACAAACCTGTCTTAGCCTTTGCAGGCTAGAGGTGTATGGCCAACCGGTGTTCCAGGGGTATTTATGCCATTAGGGTAACAGGGAGGAGGTGTTCAGGCCAAAGGAGTCAGGGGAAGGAGGGGTAGGCACTTAGGTCACAGAGATTAGAGCAGGTCAGAGGGTAAGATACTTAGGCCATGGGTGTTATAGAGGAGGGCGTTTCAGAAGGAGAGGAGCTTAGGCTACGCTGATCAAATGGAGGGGTGTTTAGGCCATGGGAGTCAAAGGGTGAGATGCCAAGGCCATGGTGGTCAGAAGCGTCAATTAGGGAGGTGCTGAGGCCATGACATTCAGAAGGAGAGGAACTCAGGCCATGCCGATCAGAGGTAGCGATATTTAGGCCATGGGGGTAGAAGGGAGGCACTTAGGTCTTGGGGGTTAAAGGGTGAGATGCCAAGACTATGGCGGTCAGAAGAGTCAATTAGGCCATGGGGGTTAAAGGGGGAGGTGCTTAGGCAATGACAGTCAGAAGGAGAGGAACTCAGGCCATGCCGATCAGAGGGAGAGTTGTTTAGGCCAATAGTGTGTGGGGGAGGGGGGGCACTTGGGGGTCAAAGGGTGAGATGTCATGGCTGTCAAAAGAGCAATCAGGCCATGGGTAAAGAGGGAGGTGCTTAGGCTATGATGGCAAGATGAGGAGGAGGCCATGCCAATCAGTGGGAGAGGTGTTTAGGCCATGGGGGGGGGCTCTTCTGATCGCCATGGGGGTCAAAGAGGGGAGGTGCGTAGACCACGACAGTCAGAAGGAGAGTATCTCAGGCATGCCGATCAGAGGGAGAGTTGTTAAGGCCATGGGGGATGGAGGGGGGCACTTAGGGGGTCAAAGGGTGAGATGCCAAGGCCATGGTGGTCAGAAGAGTCAATAAGGGCCATGGGGGTCAAAGAGGGAGGTACTTAGGCTATGACGGTAAGACAAAGAGCAGCTTACGCCATGCCAATCAGAGGGAGAGATGTATAGGCCATTGGGGTTGGAGGGGGAGATTTAGGTTTTGGGGGGGTCAAAGGGTGAGATGCCAAAGCCATGGAGTTCAGAAGAGGCAATTAGGACATGGGGATTAGAGGGGGAGGTGCTTAGTTCATGATGGTCAGAAGAGGCACTTTGGCCATAGGGGTCAGAGGGGGAGGTGATTGGGAAAAGCAGGGTGGGGAATTATAGGCAGAGGAAGCAAAAGGAAGACCTCACCTATGGGGTTGGTACTTGAAAGTAGTACCGCCATAACAGAAAAGCTGCCATTTTTCTGAAAATACCACTTGCCTGGCTATCATGCCAAACCTCTGACCTCAGTACTTAGATGTAGAACAAGCATACAGATCAGGAAAGTTAGAGATGTTCTTTTCTGCAATCCATTACTCACCCTTCTGCGGCGAATGGTTCAGCCAGGATGGAGAATATCATTTTGCAGGGAGTAGAAGGCGAACCCCCCCCCCCCCCCGCCTCCTCACTTGGCCCTGACCCACCTGGCCTCACATCAGGCCACATCTTACAGCTGAGAACTCCCAGGAGTTCCATCTGCCAGTGAACATTCCCATCCCTCAGACTATCCCCGGTATGATAGATTCCAGCCAGAATACGGGACACATTTCCATACGGTTTGCATACGATGTGCCCTGGCAGGTGCATCTGTGCTCATAACCACCCGCTGCCTCTGACCATCGCAGGAAAACCACGAAAGGCTGCTCTTCCAAGTCAAAATCTGAGCAATTTGTGAAAATACGGCGGATATAAAAAAAGTCTACACACCCCTGTTAAAATGTCAGGTTTCTGCGATGTAAAAAAAAAAAACTTTGTGGGGGGGGATTAAAAATAAAAAACGAAAGTTAAACCATTCATATTGAAACTCATGTTTAATAGGAGTCAGTACACACCGGCCATCATTTAAAGTGAGCTGTTCTAGTAGGTCTTTCCTGACATTTTCATAGTCGCATCCTACAGCAAAAGCCATGGTCCGCAGAGAGCTTCCAAAGCATCGGAGGGATCTCATTGTTAACTACTTCCCACCTGGCCACTGCACATAAACGGCCGGGTGGTCCTTTCCTCGTTCTGAGTGGACGTTCAGGAACATCCCTCAGAACGAGTGCTCGCGGCGCAGCCACAGGATCCAGCTGAGCAGAGCTGTGTCCAGTCACAGCCATCACAATGTAGACAGGGACGCGTGTCTCTGTGACAGGTCTCCCCGCCGAGCGAGAGGGGGAATCTGCAGATCTGTGACAGCTCTCTATGTGAGGATGCTGCCACAACCAAGGTATCAATCTTTTCAGGAGCCAGTCGTGTTTACGATAATGGTGGTCTCTGCAGCGGATTCGCCACAAGATCACCATTATCTGTGGCGGGAGAGGTGCTACCCCCCTCCCGCGCCCTCCGCCGCTTACCAGAGCCGTCGATAGCGGCGGAGGCGATCGGGACCTGTCATGTCTGTGGTGTGCAGACGAGCGAGGGGAAGATGGCCCCCACCCGTCTCCATACCATAGGAGGGCGGAAGCGACATCATAACGTCAGCTCCGCCCATACCTCTTAAAAAAGGGCCATTTTTTTGTCGTCATTTTTTGACAAATGACAAAAAATTTATTTTGCATTTAAGTCCAAATATGAGATCTGAGGATTTTTTGACCCCAGATCTCATATTTAAGAGGACCTGTCATGCTTTTTTCTATTACAAGGGATGTTTACATTCCTTGTAATAAAAATAAAAGCGATCCAATTTTCTTTTTTTTAAAACAGTGAAAAAAAAATAAAATAAAATAAAAGTAAAATAAATAAGAAAAAATTTTTTTTTTTTTTTTTTTTTAAAGCTCCCCTTCCCAACGAGCTCACGCGCAGAAGCGAACGCATACATGAGTAGCACCGCATATGAAAACGGTGGTCAAACCACACGTGAGGTATCGCCGTGACCGGTAGAGTGAGAGCAATAATTCTAGCCCTAGACCTCCTCTGTAACTCAAAACATGAAACCTGTAGAATTTTTTTAAACTTCGCCTATGGAGATTTTAAAGGGTAAAAGTTTGACGCCATTCCACGAGCGGGCGCAATTTTGAAGCATGAAATGTTGGGTATCAATTTACTCGGTGTAACATCTTTCACATTATAAAAAAAAAAATTGGGCTATTTTATTCAAAAAAGTGAATTTTTTCCTATAAAACTGCGCTTGTAAGACCGCTGCGCAAATACGGTGCGAAAAAAAGTATTGCAATGACCGCCATTTTATTCTCTAGGGTGTTAGAAAAAAACCCAATATATATTATTTGGGGGTTCTAAGTAATTTTCTAGCAAGAAAAAAAACTGTTTTAAACTTGTAAACACCAAAATATCAAAACGAGGCTGGTCCTTAAGTGGTTAAAAGAAGCTGCAGGAATATCTGGCAAGTTCTGGCTGTGTGGTGACTACAAACTCCCGTATTCTTCATATGTCTGGGCTATGGGGTAGAGTGGCAAGACGGAAGACTTTTCTTAGGAAGAAAAAACATCCAAGCCCGGCTAGATTTTGCAAACACACATCTGAAGTCTCCCAAAAGCATGAGGGAAAATGTGTTCTGGTCTGATGAAACCAAGGCTGAAAATTTGGGCAGAATTCCAAAAGACATGTTCGGCGCAAAAACAACACTGCACATCACCAAAAGAACACCATACCCACTGTGAAGCATGGTGGTGGCAGCATCACGCTTTGGGGCTGTTTTTCTTCAGCTGGAACAGGGGCCTTTTAGTCAAGGTAGAGGGAATTACGAACAGTTCCAAATACCAGTCAATATTGGCACAAAACCTTCAGGCTTCTGCTAGAAAACTGAACATGAAGAGGAACTTCATCTTTCAGCATGACAACGACCCAAAGCATCCATCCAAATCAACAAAGGAATGGCTTCACCAGAAGAAGATGAAAGTTATGGAATGGCCCAGCCAGAGCCCAGACATGAATCACACTGAAAATCTGTGGGGTGATGTGAAGAGGGCTGTGCCCAGGAGATGCCCACGTAATCTGAAAGGATTTGGAGTGATTTTGCAAAGAAGAGCGGGCAAATATTGCAAAGTCAAGATGTGCCATGCTGATAGACTCATACCCAAAAAAGACTGAGTGCTGGAATAAAATCAAAAGGTGCTTCAAAGTATTAGTGTAAGGGGTGTGCAGACATATGCAACCACATTATTTTAGTTTATTTTTACTTCCCTCCACCTAAAAGATTTCAGTTTGTTGTTAATCTGAGTTGTACAGTTTATAGGTCACATTAAAAAGGTGGAAAAAGTTCTGAAATAATTTATCTTCTCATTTTTTTACATCACAGAAACCTAAAATTTTACCAACAGGGGTTTTAATAGATTTTAGTAACAAGAACGATATCATTAGCAGTAATCAGCATGGATTCATGAAGAATCGTTCTTGCCAAACCAATCTACTAACCTTCTATGAGGAGGTGAGTTGCCATCTAGATAAAGGAAGGCCCGTAGACGTGGTGTATCTGGATTTTGCAAAAGCATTTGACACAGTTCCCCATAAACGTTTACTGTACAAAATAAGGTGCGTTGGCATGGACCATAGGGTGAGTACATGGATTGAAAAATGGCTACAAGGGCGTGTTCAGAGGGTGGTGATAAATGGGGAGTACTCAGAATGGTCAGGGGTGGGTAGTGGGGTTCCCCAGGGTTCTGTGCTGGGACAAATCCTATTTAATTTGTTCATAAACGACCTGGAGGATGGGATAAACAGTTCAATCTCTGTATTTGCAGACGATACTAAGCTAAGCAGGGCAATAACTTCTCCGCAGGATGTGGAAATCTTACAAAAAGATCTGAACAAATTAATGGGGGAGGGGCAACTACATGGCAAATGAGGTTCAATGTAGAAAAATGTAAAATAATGCATTTGGGTGGCAAAAATCTGAATGCAATCTATAGACTGGGGGGAGAACCTCTGGGGGGATCTAGGATGGAAAAGGACTTGGGGGTCCTAGTAGATGATAGGCTCAGCAATGACATGCAATGCCAAGCTGCTGCTAACAAAGCAAACAGAATATTGGCATTAAAAAGGGGATCAATCCAGAGATAAAACGATAATTCTCCCGCTCTACAAGACTCTGGTCCGGCCGCACCTGGAGTATGCTGTCCAGTTCTGGGCACCAGTCCTCAGGAAGGATGTACTGGAAATGGAGCGAGTACAAAGAAGGGCAACAAAGCTAATAAAGGGTCTGGAGGATCTTAGTTATGAGGAAAGGTTGCCAGCGCTGAACTTATTCTCTCTGGAGAAGAGACGCTTGAGAGGGGATATGATTTCAATGTATAAATACCGGACTGGTGACCCCACAATATATAAATACCGGACTGGGGACCCCACAATAGGGATAAAACTTTTTCGCAGAAGAGAGTTTAATAAGACTCGTGACCACTCATTAAAATTAGAAGAAAAGAGGTTTAACCTTAAACTACGTAGAGGGTTCTTTACTGTAAGAGCGGCAAGGATGTGGAATTTCCTTCCACAGGCGGTGGTCTCAGCGGGGAGCATCAATAGTTTAAGGAAACTATTAGATAAGCACCTGAATGACCACAACATACAGAGATATACAATGTAATGCTGACATATAATCACACACATAGGTTGGAATTGATGGACTTGTGTCTTTTTTCAACCTCACCTACTATGTAACTAAGGGGCGTGTAGACATTTTATATCCACTGTATACAGCACAATCCATCCATAAGATTTCCTATCCTGACTTCTCGGTGTAAAAACATGTGAGCTGAATCTACTGCTGCAGAACGGGCCGAAGAAACATCAGAACATCAGGCAACCTGGAGGTCCGCCGGAGCCCCCCGAAGACCCATCCCATACCTACAGGTCTAGGTGTATCACATGCGTGTTTCACACACTTTACCATCGAACCATTAGGGTTTGTTTACGTTTCAAAACATGGCATTGGACAAAAGTTTTTAAAGCACTCTGAATGCCAATCAAAGCTCCTGTCACAAAAAAAAAAAAATGGTCACCTTACAGTTCTGGTCACACGCTGCGTTTGCTTAAAAAATTATCCCCCCCCCCCCCCCCCCCGTGTCTCTTTTGAAGGTGCTTCAGACCGTCTCCAAAGCCTCCATAGAAGTCTATGGCAACACTCGCTAACAGCACCTGCAGCTTTTGAGGGGCTTTTATTCAGCTATAGTGGTATCGCAGGTAAGAGATCTCCCAGGATGCACTGGGAAGCTAACAAGAGAACTAGACAGACGTTATCAGCAGTCACTTCTGGTTCATGTGTATATATTCTGGGAGTGTCTGGTGCAGAGGTCACATCTGGTGTGCAGCGTTGGAAAGCTACAGCTGAAGGAGAGCGGGGTCCGGAGAGAGAGGACTGAGCGACAGAGGATCAGCAGAGCTGGGGGACCGGAGCAACAGAAACTAGCAGATGTCACACATGATGAGCAGCAGAGCCGGGGGTACTACTGAGTGTGTGTGTGGGGGGGGGGGGGGGAATCAGCAGAGCTAGGGGTTACTACCAAGTGGGATATTAGCAGACCGGGGGTCCTACTGAGCAGGGGATCTGCTGAACGAGGGTGCTAATAAGCTGGGGATCTGCTGAACGAGGGTGCTAATAAGCTAGGGATCTGCTGAACGAGGGTGCTAATAAGCTGGGGATCTGCTGAACGAGGGTGCTAATAAGCTGGGGATCTGCTGAACGAGGGTGCTAATAAGCTGGGGATCTGCTGAACGAAGATACCAATGAGCTGGGGATCTGCTGGGCCACTTTAATACAAATCAAAAATCAAAGGGCATTTGCCAAGCTTCACAAAAGCATCACCAGACCTTGTATGGAGCTGCCATCTTGCTAGAACTTTCATTTATCTATGAACTCTGACCTCAGTTGCCAGTATACTTCTGTACTGGATTAGAACATTCGTTGAGAGAAGGTACAAAAAACTGATAAAAAGATACACACACACACACACACGAGGTGGTACTTTGAGGAACCAGCAAAGTCTGATTCTCATTGGCATTAGAGGTGTGTTGCGTCTTGTTGGAGTTACTCAACCGAGGACGTCTGGGGTCAGTGTATCGCACAGCGAGCCAGACACACCGGCCAACTTTCCGAGACAGGGAAGAGGGATGCCGCACAGTGCCAACATTTCCAGCCAAGCAGCTCGCCTCCACCACACCTCCAACCACTGATATGATATGACACGGCACTGAAGTCCGATATACACGGCACAGTCATTCTCCTACTGACACCAACGATGGGGCACCATTCCTCCCACTGACACCAATGATGGGAAACTATTCCTCCCACTGACACCAATGATGGGAAACTATTCCTCCCACTGACACCAATGATGGGAAACTATTCCTCCCACTGACACCAATGATGGGGCACTATTCCTCCCACTGACACCAATGATGGGACACTATTCCTCCACTGACACCAATGATGGGGCACTATTCCTCCCACTGACACCAATGATGGGAAACTATTCCTCCCACTGACACCAATGATGGGAAACTATTCCTCCCACTGACACCAATGATGGGACACTATTCCTCCCACTGACACCAATGATGGGAAACTATTCCTCCCACTGACACCAATGATGGGAAACTATTCCTCCCACTGACACCAATGATGGGAAACTATTCCTCCCACTGACACCAATGATGGGAAACTATTCCTCCCACTGACACCAATGATGGGGCACTATTCCTCCCACTGACACCAATGATGGGAAACTATTCCTCCCACTGACACCAATGATGGGACACTATTCCTCCCACTGACACCAATGATGGGGCACTATTCCTCCCACTGACACCAATGATGGGAAACTATTCCTCCCACTGACACCAATGATGGGACACTATTCCTCCCACTGACACCAATGATGGGAAACTATTCCTCCCACTGACACCAATGATGGGAAACTATTCCTCCCACTGACACCAATGATGGGAAACTATTCCTCCCACTGACACCAATGATGGGGCACTATTCCTCCCACTGACACCAATGATGGGAAACTATTCCTCCCACTGACACCAATGATGGGACACTATTCCTCCACTGACACCAATGATGGGGCACTATTCCTCCCACTGACACCAATGATGGGAAACTATTCCTCCCACTGACACCAATGATGGGACACTATTCCTCCCACTGACACCAATGATGGGAAACTATTCCTCCCACTGACACCAATGATGGGGCACTATTCCTCCCACTGACACCAATGATGGGAAACTATTCCTCCCACTGACACCAATGATGGGAAACTATTCCTCCCACTGACACCAATGATGGGAAACTATTCCTCCCACTGACACCAATGATGGGACACTATTCCTCCCACTGACACCAATGATGGGAAACTATTCCTCCCACTGACACCAATGATGGGACACTATTCCTCCCACTGACACCAATGATGGGGCACTATTCCTCCCACTGACACCAATGATGGGACACTATTCCTCCCACTGACACCAATGATGGGACACTATTCCTCCCACTGACACCAATGATGGGGTACTATTCCTCCCACTGACACCAATGATGGGACACTATTCCTCCCACTGACACCAATGATGGACACTATTCCTCCCACTGACACCAATGATGGGGTACTATTCCTCCCACTGACACCAATGATGGGACACTATTCCTCCCCACTGACACCAATGATGGGACACTATTCCTCCCCACTGACACCAATGATGGGGCACTATTCCTCCCACTGACACCAATGATGGGGCACTATTCCTCCCACTGACACCAATGATGGGACACTATTCCTCCCACTGACACCAATGATGGGACATTTTCTACTCCCACAGGCCACAGTCCGGCACCCTAAAGGGTTTAGCGTTACAGAGGAGGTCTAGCCCGAGAATTATTGCTTTCGCTCTAACATTCGCTACAATACCTCCCATGTGTGGTGCGTACACTGTTTACATATGCGTGTGTGACCTACGTATGTGTTCACTTCTGCGCGCGAGCACAATGCACTTTATGAGAAAATATACAATTTAATTCTTACACTGTCCCTTTAATTTATTTTCTTTTTTTGGATCGCTTTTATTCCTATTACAAGGAATGTAACTTCCCTTGTAATAGAAATAAGGGGTGACAGGTCCTCTTTATGAGGAGCGCTTGTAATAGAAATAAGGGGTGAAAGGTCCTCTTTATGGATAGATCATGTAATAGAAATAAGGGGTGACAGGTCCTCTTTATGGGGAGATCATGTAATAGAAATAAGGGGTGACGGGTCCTCTTTATGGGAGATCATGTAATAGAAATAAGGGGTGACAGGTCCTCTTTATGGGGAGATCTTGTAATAGAAATAAGGGGTGACGGGTCCTCTTTATGGGGAGATCTTGTAATAGAAATAAGGGGTGACAGGTCCTCTTTATGAGAGATCATGTAATAGAAATAAGGGGTGACAGGTCCTCTTTATGGGGAGATCATGTAATAGAAATAAGGGGTGACAGGTCCTCTTTATGGGGAGATCATGTAATAGAAATAAGGGGTGACAGGTCCTCTTTATGAGAGATCATGTAATAGAAATAAGGGGTGACAGGTCCTCTTTATGGGGAGATCATGTAATAGAAATAAGGGGTGACAGGTCCTCTTTATGGGGAGATCATGTAATAGAAATAAGGGGTGACAGGTCCTCTTTATGGGGAGATCATGTAATAGAAATAAGGGGTGACAGGTCCTCTTTATGGGGAGATTTGGGGTTGGTCTATAAAACCCCAACTCTCTCCTCTACCTTTGAAAGCAAAAAATAATTTATTCTCTTTAAAAAAATAGTTTACTTCCACCCTAGACCGGAAGTGATGTCATGACTTCATTTCGGTCCTCCTGGATCATAGAGGTGATCAGAGACAATCTGGTCTCTCCTCACCTCTATGGTCAGCCGCACAAACCGTTGGACCATTTCCCAGGCTCACCGGTAAGCCCGAGAAACACCAGCGATCGGCGGGGGTGGGGACCCCTCCTGCTGGTACTTAAAGAGATTCGGCAGTTAGCCACCTGAGAAGGAGAATCGCCTGCTGAAAATAAAAATACCGGGGTTATAGCTGAGAGTTGCAGCCATAGATAGCCCTGGTAAACCACTTTAAATCCACAGCACATATATATACGTATTGTAGTCGGCAAGTGTCTATACAGTGAGGGGAAAAAAAGTATTTGATCGACTGCTGATTTTGTAGGTTTGCCCCACTGACAAAGAAATGATCAGTCTATAATTTTATTGGTCGGTTTATTATAACAGTGAGAGAGACAGAATAACAATATCCAGAAAAACACATTTCAAAAAAGTTATAAATTGATTTTCAGTTTAATGAGTGAAATAAATATTTGATGACTTAGTAGTTGGTGGAGAAACCCTTGTTGGTGATCACAGAGGTCAGACGTTTCTTGGAGTTGGCCTCCAGGTTCGCACACATCTCAGGAGGGATTTCGTCCTCTTTGCAGATCCTCTCCAAGTCATTAAGGTTTCCAGGCTGACGTTTGGTAACTCGAACCTTCAGCTCCCTCCACATATTTACTATGGGATTAAGGTCTGGAGACTGGCTAGGCCACTCCAGGAGCTTAGTGTGCTTCTTCTTGAGCCACTCCTTTGTTGCCTTGGTTGTGCACTCTGGGTCATTGTCATGCTGGAATACCCATCCACCACCCATTTTCAATGCCTGGCTGAGGGAAGGAGGTTCTCACCCAAGATTTGATGGTACATGGTCCCGTCCATCGTCCCTTTGATGCAGTGAGGTTCTGTCCCCCAAGCAGAAAAACACCCCCAAAGCATAATGTTTCCACCTCCATGTATGATGGTGGGGGGATGGTGTTCTTGGGGTCATAGGACCTCCATGTATGACGGTGGGGGATGGTGTTCTTGGGGTCATAGGTCCTCCATGTATGACGGTGGGGGATGGTGTTCTTGGGGTCATAGGACCTCCATGTATGACGGTGGGGGATGGTGTTCTTGGGGTCATAGGTCCTCCATGTAGGACGGTGGGGGATGGTGTTCTTGGGGTCATAGGTCCTCCATGTATGACGGTGGGGGATGGTGTTCTTGGGGTCATAGGTCCTCCATGTATGACGGTGGGGATGGTGTTCTTGGGGTCATAGGTCCTCCATGTATGACGGTGGGGGATGGTGTTCTTGGGGTCATAGGTCCTCCATGTATGACGGTGGGGGATGGTGTTCTTGGGGTCATAGGTCCTCCATGTATGACGGTGGGGGATGGTGTTCTTGGGGTCATAGGACCTCCATGTATGACGGTGGAGGATGGTGTTCTTGGGGTCATAGGACCTCCATGTATGATGGTGGGGGATGGTGTTCTTGGGGTCATAGGACCTCCATGTATGACGGTGGGGGGGGGGGTGTTCTTGGGGTCATAGGACCTCCATGTATGACGGTGGGGGATGGTGTTCTTGGGGTCATAGGTCCTCCATGTATGACGGTGGGGATGGTGTTCTTGGGGTCATAGGACCTCCATGTATGACGGTGGGGGATGGTGTTCTTGGGGTCATAGAACCTCCATGTATGACGGTGGGGGATGGTGTTCTTGGGGTCATAGGACCTCCATGTATGACGGTGGGGGATGGTGTTCTTGGGGTCATAGGACCTCCATGTATGACGGTGGGGGATGGTGTTCTTGGGGTCATAGGACCTCCATGTATGACGGTGGGGGATGGTGTTCTTGGGGTCATAGGACCTCCATGTAGGACGGTGGGGGGATGGTGTTCTTGGGGTCATAGGACCTCCATGTATGACGGTGGGGGATGGTGTTCTTGGGGTCATCGGCAGCATTCCTCAACCTCCTCCAAACATGCTGAGTTGAGTTGATGCCAAGGATCTCGATTTTGTTCTCCTCTGATCACAACACTTTCCCCCAGTTCTCCTCGGAATCATTCGATGTTCATTAGTAATCTTCAGACGGACCTGTACATGTGATTTCCTGAGCAGGGGGACCTTGCGGGGGCTGCAGGATTTCAGTCGATCACGGTGTAGTGTGTTACCGATTGTTTTCTTGGTGACTATGGTCCCAGCTGAGATCATTGACAAGATTCTCCCGTGTAGTTCTGGGCTGATTCCTCACCGTTCTCATCATCATTGAACCTCCACGAGGTGAGATCTTGTATGGAGCCCCAGACTGAGGGAGATCGATCGTTATTTTGTGCTTCTTACATTTGTGAATAATCCACCAACTGTTGTCACCTCTCACCAAGCTGCTTGGCGATGGTCTTGTAGCCCATTCCAGCCTTGTGTAGATCTACAATCTTCTCCCCGACATCCTTGGACAGCTCTTTGGTCTTGGCCACCATGGTGGAGAGATTGGAATCTGATTGCTTCTGTGGACAGGTGTCTTTTATACAGGTAACAAGCTGAGATTAGGAGCACTCCCTTTAAGAGAGAGAGAAGAGTGCTCCTAATCTCGGCTCATTACCTGTATAGAAGACACCTGGGAGCCAGAGATCTTGCTGATTGATCGGGGATCAAATACTTTATTTCACTCATTAAAATGGAAATTAATTTATAACTTTTTTGAAATGCGTTTTTCTGGATATTATTGTTGTTATTCTGTCTCTCACCGTTATAATAAACCGACCATTAAAAATTATACACCGATTGTTTCTTTGTCAGCAGTCAAACGTAAAAATCAGCAGGGGTCAAATACTTTTTTTCCCCGCTTAATGTGTAATGAAGGCAGATCATGGCTGTTTTCGGGGTGGGTGGGTGCTTTTAATTTCCTGAATACAGGAGACGGTCCTGGGCAACGCCCACATATGATGCTGATCTACCACGATTGACAGAACTGAAACCCGATGAATGAAAGGGGCGGGGCCAGGGACAGTCTGCTTACAGTGTGCGGTGAAATCAGAGGAAGCGGTACACCTGTACAGGACTGAAGGGGAGGTGGGAGGTCAGCGTACAACTTCGATCGCCATCCCAGACAGCAGCGGGTCGCTCTTCTCCTTGTCATGGGGTGTGAACGAATCATGAAGACTCCCTGTGGTTGGTGGAAGACACACTCAGTCTCCACCACAAATCAGAAGCCACCCAGTACTCTCCCCTCCCCCCCCCCGGCGTGCGTATGACCGCCCACACCAACACGGCTCTGTGCCAGCTGATAAAACGGGGGTGTGTCTTAAAGCTGCCCGGGGTTCTGCTTATCACACAGGGGCCCCTCTACAGGACACACACACAGGGGCCCCTCTACAGGACACACACACAGGGACCCCTCTACAGGACACACACAGGGGCCCCTCTACAGGACACACACAGGGGCCCCTCTACAGGACACACACAGGGGCCCCTCTACAGGACACACACAGGGGCCCCTCTACAGGACACGCACACAGGGGCCCCTCTACAGGACACGCACACAGGGGCCCCTCTACAGGACACACACACAGGGGCCCCTCTACAGGACACACACACAGGGGCCCCTCTACAGGACACACACACAGGGGCCCCTCTACAGGACACACACACACACACACAGGGGCCCCTCTACAGGACACACACACACACACAGGGGCCCCTCTACAGGACACACACACACACACACAGGGCCCCTCTACAGGACACACACACACACACAGGGGCCCCTCTACAGGACACACACACACACACACACAGGGGCCCCTCTACAGGACACACACACACACACAGGGGCCCCTCTACAGGACACACACACACACACAGGGGCCCCTCTACAGGGACACACACACACACAGGGGCCCCTCTACAGGACACACACACACACAGGGGCCCCTCTACAGGACACACACAGGGGCCCCTCTACAGGACACACACACACACACACACACACACAGGGGCCCCTCTACAGGACACACACACACACACAGGGGCCCCTCTACAGGACACACACACACACACACACACAGGGGCCCCTCTACAGGACACACACACACAGGGGCCCCTCTACAGGACACACACACACAGGGGCCCCTCTACAGGACACACACACACACAGGGGCCCCTCTACAGGACACACACACACACAGGGGCCCCTCTACAGGACACACACACACACAGGGGCCCCTCTACAGGACACACACACACACAGGGGCCCCTCTACAGGACACACACACACACAGGGGCCCCTCTACAGGACACACACACACAGGGGCCCCTCTACAGGACACACACACACAGGGCCCCTCTACAGGACACACACACACAGGGGCCCCTCTACAGGACACACACACACAGGGGGCCCCTCTACAGGACACACACACACAGGGGCCCCTCTACAGGACACACACACACAGGGGCCCCTCTACAGGACACACACACACAGGGGCCCCTCTACAGGACACACACACACAGGGGCCCCTCTACAGGACACACACACACAGGGGCCCCTCTACAGGACACACACACACAGGGGCCCCTCTACAGGACACACACACAGGGGCCCCTCTACAGGACACACACACAGGGGCCCCTCTACAGGACACACACACAGGGCCCTCTACAGGACACACACACAGGGGCCCCTCTACAGGACACACACTGTACACAGATCAGGGACACGGATACAATGTATCATCACAGGACACACACTGTACACAGGAATACAATGCATCATCACAGGTGACAACATCCTGCAGTCCTTGAATGTTTCTCCTGATCATCATCTGTATGTTAGATATTTGCAGGGCTGCCAACCTCCTGCAGCATCTTTTACTGACAAAACATGGGAAATTTACTAGCAGATCACATTTTTTTACTGGAAACCTGAGAAATGACAGAACTCCTATTGAAACTATGATATGGAGACACTGACAATACCGAGAACAAAGTCATTTGTTTGATTTACACTTAAAAAGTCAACACAACATGAAATTATCAGCCCGATATTTACTGGCATTTGTAAAAAAAAAAAAAATCACTGCTTTTGTACAAACTGTCAGTAAATTTACTGGCGGTTGGCAACCCCTGGATATTTGTTATCTCCTCCGAAAAATCAGCCGATTCCGACACACGCACAGATCGGTTTGATCGATTTCTCTTCTACGATAACAATAAATATTCATTATAAAAGATGATCTCACCGCTTCCCCTGTAAGAACCCCCCACAATGATACCAATGATACCCCACCCCCCAGGGACCGGGGCGAACCACAGCGACCCGCCTCCCAGGGACCGGGGGCGAAACACAGGGACCCGCCTCCCGGGGGCGAAACACAGGGACCCGCCTCCCGGGGGCGAAACACAGGGACCCGCCTCCCGGGGGCGAACACAGGGACCCGCCTCCCGGGGGCGAAACACAGGGACCCGCCTCCCGGGGGCGAAACACAGGGATCGGGGCGAACCACAGGGACGAACCACAGGGACCCGCCTCCCAGGGACCGGGGCGAACCACAGGGACCCGCCTCCCAGGGACCGGGGCGAACCACAGGGACCCGCCTCCCAGGGACCGGGGCGAACACAGGGACCCGCCTCCCAGGGACCGGGGCGAACCACAGGGACCCGCCTCCCAGGGACCGGGGCGAACCACAGGGACCCGCCTCCCAGGGACCGGGGCGAACCACAGGGACCCTATTGGAACACAGGGACCCGCCTCCCAGGGACCAGGTTGGAACACAGTGACCCGCCTACCAGGGACCAGAATACAGGGACCCGCCTCCCAGGGACCAGGGCAAAACACAGGAACCCGCCTCCCAGGGACCGGGGCGAACCACAGGGACCCGATTGGAACACAGGGACTCACCTCCCAGGGACCAGAACACAGAGACCCGCCTCCCAGGGACCGGGGCGAAACCACAGGGACCCGCCTCCCAGGGACCGGGGCGAAACACAGGGACCCGCCTCCCAGGACCAGAATACAGGGACCCGCCTCCCAGGGACCAGAATACAGGGACCCGCCTCCCAGGGACCGGGGCGAAACACAGGGACCCGCCTCCCAGGGACCGGGGCGAAAACACAGGGACCCGCCTCCCAGGGACCGGGGCGAAACACAGGGACCCGCCTCCCAGGGACCAGAACACAGGGACCCGCCTCCCAGGGACCAGAACACAGGGACCCGCCTCCCAGGGACCAGCCTCCCAGGGACCCGCCTCCCAGGGACCGGGAGGGACCCGCCTCCCAGGGACCGGGGCGAAACACAGGGACCCGCCTCCCAGGGACCGGGGCGAAACACAGGGACCCGCCTCCCAGGGACCGGGGCGAAACACAGGGACCCGCCTCCCAGGGACCGGGGCGAAACACAGGGACCCGCCTCCCAGGGACCGGGGCGAAACACAGGGACCCGCCTCCCAGGGACCGGGGCGAAACACAGGGACCCGCCTCCCAGGGACCGGGGCGAAACACAGGGAGCCGATTGAAACACAGGGACCAGAACACAGGGACCAGCACACAGGGACCCGCCTCCCAGGGACCAGCACACAGGGACCCGCCTCCCAGGGACCCGCCTCAAATACAAACACAGAGCTCCTCCCCACCAGACACAGATCAATATCAGTACACGGGGGGCCCTCTTACCCCTCAGTCCCGGTACTCGGGGGGGGGGGGGCGCCCCTTACACCCCTCAGTCCCGGTACTAGGGGGGGCCCCTCACCCTGCCTCCCAGGGACCAGGGCGAAACACAGGGACCAGAACACAGAGACCCGCCTCCCAGGGACCAGGGCGAAACACAGGTACCCGCCTCCCAGGGACCGGGGCGAAACACAGGGACCCGATTGAAGCACAGGGACCAGAACACAGGGACCCGCCTCCCAGGGACCGAAACACAGGGACCGGGGCGAAACACAGGGACCCGCCTCCCAGGGACCGGGGCGAAACACAGGGACCCGCCTCCCAGGGACCGGGGCGAAACACAGGGACCCGCCTCCCAGGGACCGGGGCGAAACACAGGGACCCGCCTCCCAGGGACCGGGGCGAAACACAGGGACCCGATTGGAACACAGGGACCCGCCTCCCAGGGACCAGAACACAGAAACCCTTACACCCCTCAGTCCCGGTACTAGGGGAGGCCCCTCACCCTGCCTCCCAGGGACCAGGGCGAAACACAGGGACCAGAACACAGAGACCCACCTCCCAGGGACCAGGGCGAAACACGGGTACCCGCCTCCCAGGGACCGGGGCGAAACACAGGGACCCGATTGAAGCACAGGGACCAGAACACAGGGACCCGCCTCCCAGGGACCGGGGCGAAACACAGGGACCCGCCTCCCAGGGACCGGGGCGAAACACAGGGACCCGCCTCCCAGGGACCGGGGCGAAACACAGGGACCCGCCTCCCAGGGACCGGGGCGAAACACAGGGACCCGCCTCCCAGGGACCGGGGCGAAACACAGGGACCCGATTGGAACACAGGGACCCGCCTCCCAGGGACCAGAACACAGAAACCCTTACACCCCTCAGTCCCGGTACTAGGGAGGCCCCTCACCCTGCCTCCCAGGGACCAGGGCGAAACACAGGGACCAGAACACAGAGACCCACCTCCCAGGGACCAGGGCGAAACACGGGTACCCGCCTCCCAGGGACCGGGGCGAAACACAGGGACCCGATTGAAGCACAGGGACCAGAACACAGGGACCCGCCTCCCAGGGACCAGAACACAGGGACCCGCCTCCAGGGACCGGGGCGAAACACAGGGACCCGCCTCCCAGGGACCGGGGCGAAACACAGGGACCCGCCTCCCAGGGACCAGAACACAGGGACCCGCCTCCCAGGGACCAGAACACAGGGACCCGCCTCCCAGGGACCAGAACACAGGGACCCGCCTCCCAGGGACCAGAACACAGGGACCCGCCTCCCAGGGACCAGAACACAGGGACCCGCCTCCCAGGGACCAGAACACAGGGACCCGCCTCCCAGGGACCGGGGCAAAACACAGGGACCCGCCTCCCAGGGCCCGGGGCAAAACACAGGGAGCCGATTGAAACACAGGGACTAGAACACAGGGACCCGCCTCCCAGGGACCAGCACACAGGGACCCGCCTCTTAATGAGAAGGGAGAGGATCCTGGAGATCCTTCCGGAATGAGATCCTGGGAAAGGCCCCCCCCAGTCTGTACAGAAACCCAACAGGGACACCCCGACCAATAGAGACACTTCTGTATATTCATGACTATTCATTACTGTATAACTGATCTGTATTACACAAAAAAAAAAAACTTTATCAAATGTACAAATACAAACACAGAGCTCCTCCCCACCAACACAGATCAATATCAGTACACGGGGGGCCCTCACACCCCTCAGTCCCCGGTACTCGGGGGGGGGGGGGGGGGACCTCACACCCCTCAGTCCCTGTACTCGGGGGGGGCCCCTCACACCCCTCAGTCCCTGTACTCGGGGGAGCCCCTCACACCCCTCAGTCCCGGTACTCGAGGGGCCCCTCAGTCCCGGTACTCGGGGGGGGGCCCCTCACACCCCTCAGTCCGGTACTCGGGGGGGGGGGGCCCTCACACCCCTCAGTCCCAGTACTCGGGGGGGAGACCCTCACACCCCTCAGTCCCGGTACTCGGGGGGCCCCTCACACCCTCAGTCCGGTACTCGGGGGGCCCCTCAGTCCTGTACTCGGGGGGCCCCTCACCACCCCTCAGTCCCGGTACTCGGGGGGGCCCCTCACACCCCTCAGACCCTGTACTCGGGGGGGGCCCCTCACACCCCTCAGACCCTGTACTCGGGGGGGGGCCCTCACACCCTCAGACCCTGTACTCGGGGGGGGGGGCCTCAACCCCTCAGACCCTGTACTCGGGGGGGGGGGGCCCTCACACCCCTCAGACCCTGTACTCGGGGGGGGGGGCCCTCACACCCCTCAGAAACTGTACTCGGGGGGGGCCCTCACACCCCTCAGTCCCTGTACTCGGGGGGGGCCCCTCACACCCCTCAGTCCCTGTACTCGGGGGGCCCCTCAGACCCCTCAGTCCCTGTACTCGGGGGGGCCCCTCAGACCCCTCAGTCCCTGTACTCGGGGGGCCCCTCAGACCCCTCAGTCCCTGTACTCGGGGGGGCCCCTCACACCCCTCAGTCCCTGTACTCGGGGGGCCCTCACACCCCTCAGTCCCTGTACTCGGGGGGGCCCCTCCACACCCCTCAGTCCCTGTACTCGGGGGGGCCCCTCACACCCCTCAGTCCCTGTACTCGGGGGGCCCCTCACACCCCTCAGTCCTGTACTCGGGGGGGGCCCCTCACACCCCTCAGTCCCTGTACTCGGGGGGGGGGCCCTCACACCCCTCAGTCCCTGTACTCGGGGGGGCCCCTCACACCCTCAGTCCCTGTACTCGGGGGGCCCCTCACACCCTCAGTCCCGGTACTCGGGGGGCCCCTCACACCCCTCAGTCCCGGTACTCGGGGGGGCCCCTCACACCCCTCAGTCCCTGTACTCGGGAGGCCCTCACACCCCTCAGTCCCTGTACTCGGGGGGGCCCTCACACCCCTCAGTCCCTGTACTCGGGGGGCCCCTCACACCCCTCAGTCCCTGTACTCGGGGGGGGGCCCTCACACCCCTCAGTCCCTGTACTCGGGGGGCCCCTCACACCCCTCAGTCCCGGTACTCGGGGGGGGGGGGGGGCCCCTCACACCCCTCAGTCCCTGTACTCGGGGGGGCCCCTCACACCCTGTACTCAGGGGGGGGGCCCTCACACCCCTCAGTCCCGGTACTCGGGGGGCTCCTCACACCCCTCAGTCCCTGTACTCGGGGGGGGGGGCCCCTCACACCCCTCAGTCCCGGTACTCGGGGGGCCCCTCACACCCCTCAGTCCCTGTACTCGGGGGGGCCCCTCACACCCCTCAGTCCCTGTACTCGGGGGGGCCCCTCACACCCCTCAGTCCCTGTACTCGGGGGGCCCCTCACACCCCTCAGTCCCTGTACTCGGGGGGCCCCTCACACCCCTCAGTCCCTGTACTCGGGGGGCCCCTCACACCCCTCAGTCCCTGTACTCGGGGGGGCCCCTCACACCCCTCAGTCCCTGTACACGGGGGGCCCCTCACACCCCTCAGTCCCTGTACTCGGGGGGGCCCTCACACCCCTCAGTCCCTGTACTCGGGGGCCCCTCACACCCTCAGTCCCGGTACTCGGGGGGCCCTCACACCCCTCAGTCCCTGTACTCGGGGGGCCCCTCACACCCCTCAGTCCCGGTACTCGGGGGGCCCTCACACCCCTCAGTCCCGGTACTCGGGGGGCCCCTCACACCCCTCAGTCCCTGTACTCGGGGGGGCCCCTCACACCCCTCAGTCCCTGTACTCGGGGGGGCCCCTCACACCCCTCAGTCCCTGTACTCGGGGGGCCCCTCACACCCCTCAGTCCCTGTACTCGGGGGGCCCCTCACACCCCTCAGTCCCTGTACTCGGGGGGCCCCTCACACCCCTCAGTCCCTGTACTCGGGGGGCCCCTCACACCCCTCAGTCCCTGTACTCGGGGGGCCCCTCACACCCCTCAGTCCCTGTACTCGGGGGCCCCTCACACCCCTCAGTCCCTGTACTCGGGGGGCCCCTCACACCCCTCAGTCCCTGTACTCGGGGGGCCCTCACACCCTCAGTCCCTGTACTCGGGGGCCCTCACACCCCTCAGTCCCTGTACTCGGGGGGGGCCCTCACACCCCTCAGTCCCTGTACTCGGGGGGGCCCTCACACCCCTCAGTCCCTGTACTCGGGGGGGCCCCTCACACCCCTCAGTCCCTGTACTCGGGGGGGCCCCTCACACCCCTCAGTCCCTGTACTCGGGGGGCCCCTCACACCCCTCAGTCCCTGTACTCGGGGGGGCCCCTCACACCCCTCAGTCCCGGTACTCGGGGGGTCCCCTCACACCCCTCAGTCCCGGTACTCGGGGGCCCTCACACCCCTCAGTCCCTGTACTCGGGGGGCCCCTCACACCCCTCAGTCCCGGTACTCGGGGGGGGGGGCCCTCACACCCCTCAGTCCCGGTACTCGGGGGCCCCTCACACCCCTCAGTCCCTGTACTCGGGGGGGGGGGGGCCCTCACACCCCTCAGTCCCGGTACTCGGGGGGCCCCTCACACCCCTCAGTCCCTGTACTCGGGGGGCCCCTCACACCCCTCAGTCCCTGTACTCGGGGGGCCCCTCACACCCCTCAGTCCCTGTACTCGGGGGGCCCCTCACACCCCTCAGTCCCTGTACTCGGGGGGGCCCCTCACACCCCTCAGTCCCTGTACTCGGGGGGCCCCTCACACCCCTCAGTCCCTGTACTCGGGGGGCCCCTCACACCCCTCAGTCCCTGTACTCGGGGGGGCCCCTCACACCCCTCAGTCCCTGTACTCGGGGGGGCCCCTCACACCCCTCAGTCCCTGTACTCGGGGGGGCCCCTCACACCCCTCAGTCCCTGTACTCGGGGGGGGCCCCTCACACCCCTCAGTCCTGTACTCGGGGGGGGCCCCTCACACCCCTCAGTCCCTGTACTCGGGGGGGGCCCCTCACACCCCTCAGTCCCTGTACTCAGGGGGGCCCCTCACACCCCTCAGTCCCTGTACTCAGGGGGGCCCCTCACACCCCTCAGTCCCTGTACTCAGGGGGGCCCTCACACCCCTCAGTCCCTGTACTCAGGGGGGCCCTCACACCCCTCAGTCCCTGTACTCAGGGGGCCCCTCACACCCCTCAGTCCCTGTACTCGGGGGGCCCCTCACACCCCTCAGTCCCTGTACACGGGGGGCCCCTCACACCCCTCAGTCCCTGTACTCGGGGGGCCCCTCACACCCCTCAGTCCCTGTACTCAGGGGGCCCCTCACACCCCTCAGTCCCTGTACTGGGGGGGCCCCTCACACCCTCAGTCCCGGTACTCGGGGGGGCCCCTCACACCCCTCAGTCCCGGTACTCGGGGGGCCCCTCACACCCCTCAGTCCCGGTACTCAGGGGGCCCCTCACACCCCTCAGTCCCTGTACTCGGGGGGCCCCTCACACCCCTCAGTCCCTGTACTCGGGGGGGCCCCTCACACCCCTCAGTCCCTGTACTCGAGGGGCTCCTCACACCCCTCAGTCCCTGTACTCGGGGGGGGCCCCCTCACACCCCTCAGTCCCTGTACTCGGGGGGGCCCCTCACACTCCTCAGTCCCTGTACTCGGGGGGCTCCTCACACCCCTCAGTCCCAGTACTCGGGGGGGCCCCTCACACCCCTCAGTCCCGGTACTCGGGGGGGCCCCTCACACCCCTCAGTCCCGGTACTCGGGGGGCCCCTCACACCCCTCAGTCCCGGTACTCGGGGGGGCCCCTCACACCCCTCAGTCCCGGTACTCGGGGGGGCCCCTCACACCCCTCAGTCCCGGTACTCGGGGGGCCCC